>PITA01035335.1:0-10644 GCA_004023965.1 Spilogale gracilis
GAAAAAACCAATCCCAAAATGTTATATACTATTTGATTCCATCTATACAATACTCTTGGGTCATATCCTGGTTGTGATACTGTACTAGAGCTTTGCAAAAAGTTACTGAGGGAAACTAAGTAAGGGATACATGGATACATGGATCCCTATATTATTTCTTACAATACATATTAATCTACAATTATCTCAAAATATGAAGTTTAACATATATTTATACTATATATTTATTATTAAATGAGTCATTAAAATACATCTTTAATATATTTAATATCTGTATAATATATACTAAATGCAGAGAGAGATTTATGTGTATATATCTAGAAACAATACAAATGTCCATAAGTAGGAAATGAAATAAACTGTGATCTATTCACTCAATAAATACTACTCAGCAATAAAAAGTAATGAACTGCCTGGGCACCTGGGTGGCTCAGTTGGCTAAGCATCGGATTCTCAATTTCAGCTCAGGTCATGATCTCAGGGTTGTGATTCAGCCTGAAGCTGGGCACCACACTGGGCATGGAGCCTGCTTAAGATTCTCTCTCTCCCTCTCTCCCTGCCATTCTCCCTGCTTGTTCTCTATCTCTAAAAAAAAAAAAAAAAAAAAAAAATCTGCTAACACATTAACTTCAGTAAATCTAAAAAGAAACAAACAAACAAAAACATTATGTTGACCAAAAGACGTCAGACACAAGAGACTGCATACTTTTCATTCCATCTATAGGAAATTCTAGAACAAGCAGAACTAATCTGCAGTGATAGAAATCAGAAAGTGGTTACCTCTGGAAGATGGGTAAAGAAAGGTCTAGAAACAGGTACTAGGGAACTCTCTGGGGTGCTGGAAATATTGTTTATGTTATCTGGGGGGCAGTTATACATATATATATAACTGTCAAAACTGATTAAACTGAACATTTAAAATCTGTGAATTTATGCATATAAAGTATACAAATAAAACAGCTATAATTTCCTCAAAAAACTTTGAGAACTTCTGTTCATCAAAAGACACCCTTAATAGAGTGCCAAGGCAGCCAGACAGAGAGTAAAAAAAAAAAAAAAAAAGGGATTTGAATAACCAACTAAGGGCTCATATCCAGAATAGAGAATGTCCTCAAAACAGTAAGACAAAGACAGATAGGGGCTCCTGGGTGGCTCAGTTGTTAAGCATCTGCCTTCAGCTCAGGTCATAATCCCAGAGTCCTGCGATCCAGCCTTGCATTGGGCTTCCTGCTGGAAGCCTGCTTCTCCCTCTCAAGCTCCCCCTGCTTGTGTTCCCTCTCTCACTGTTTCTCTGTCATAAATAAATAAAATCCTTTAAAAAAACGAAAGAAAGAAAAGAAAAAAGAAAAAGACAGATAATCCATGGAAAAATATGCAAGAGACTTGAGTAAGTCCTTCACAAAACAAAACATTCCAATAAACAATGGGAAAAAATGATTAATAAGACTAATTATAAAGGGAGACCTGGGAGACTCAGTTGGTTAAGCATCTGCCTTTGCCTCAGGTCAGGACCTCGGGGTCCTGGGACTAAGCCCCTCTTGGAGATCCCTGCTCAGCAGGCAGTCTGCCTCTCTCTGTCCCTCTACCCCACCCCTCCCCCACTCATATTCTCTGTCTCTCTCAAAGAAATAAATAAAATCTTAAAAAAAAAAAAAAAAAGAGGGGCACCTGGGTGGCTCAGTTGGTTAAGCGACTGCCTTCGGCTCAGGTCATGATCCCGGAGACCTGGGATCGAGTCCCACATCAGGCTCCCTGCTCGGCGGGAGGCCTGCTTCTCCCTCTTTCACTCCCCCTGCTTGTGTTCCCTCTCTGGCTGTGTTTTTCTCTGTCAAATAAATAAAATCTTAAAAAAAAAAAAAAAAAAGACGAATCATCAGAGAAATGCAGTCAAACCACAATGAGATACCTCTAAGGATTCACCAGAATAGTTAAAATTAAGGTTACTAACAATGCCAAGGACTAACAAGGGTGAAGAGAAACAAAAAGTCTCACTCACTGCTAGGAGGAGCATAAATTGGTTCAATCACTTGAGAAAACTGGCATTAGCTATTCAGAATGAACGTATGCATCTAGCAAGTCAACTCCCAGGTATGTAGCATCAGAAATTCAAATGCTCTTGCAAGTAGCGAAGGACATATCTATGTATAAGAATGTTACTAACAATGTCATCCGTAATAGTCTGTAACTGGAAATATCTCCAGTATCCATCGAGAGTAGACCAGAAAAATATATTACGGTATACCTTTACAATAGAACACCATACTGAGATGAAAACGAATGCACTAGCATGACGAATCTCACCATCATAATGTAGAATGAAAGAAATCAGTCACAAAGGATAGGTACAATGCATACTGGAGACTTCAGTTTATATAAAAGACCAAAACTGCCTAAATCACAGTGTTGAGGCATATGTACTTAGGGGATAAATCTTAAAAGAAAAGCAAGGTAGTAGTTGCCAGAAAGGTCAAAATAATAGCTCTCTATGGAGACGAGAAGAGGACAGTAATGAGAAAGTGGAGCTTGGGGCTGGCAAAGTTCTATGTTTCTATTTGGGCAATTAGCCATGGAAGCATTTGCTTTGTAATAATTTATTAAACTGTATATTTGCTTGATGCATTTTCCTATAGCATATTATGTTATATTCATAATAAAAGCAACTTTAAATGAAAAGAGAATACATCTGAATGGTTAGGGCCTAAGGGGCTAGAAACTTTGGATACTTTTTCTTCTTTTCTCTAGCTGTCTCTTTTTATCTAACTTAAACAAGCAACTAGCAATGAAAACAGGGTGTCTTCAATCAGAGAAAGACAATTATAGCATATCTATGATATGAGGAATTTGAGAAGCAGGGTGGGAGGTCGTGGGCAGTAGGGAGGGAAAAAATGAAACAAGATGGGACCGGGGAGGGATACAAACCAAAAGAGACTCTTAATCTCAGGAAACAAACTTAGGGTTGCGGGGGGTGGGGGGTGAGGGGGAGGGATGGGGTGGCTGGGGAAGGACACTCGGGAGGGTATGTGCTACGGTGAACCCTATGACTTGTGTAAGACTGATGACTCACAGACCTGTACCCCTGAAGCAAATAATACATTATATGTTAAAAAACAAACAAACAAAAACAGGGTGTCAGAGCTTACCTGAGCTCAAATCCCAGCTCTCTCTTATCAGCTATATGGCATCAGGCAAGTTGCTTAAGTCTGTAGGCTTCAGTTTCCTTATCTGTGAAATGCGGATAATAATAGTAACTACCTTATTGGGCTAGTGCCTGGCTTATTAGAAGCCCTCATGAAGTGTCTGCTGCTATTGTAATAAGTCTAAATTAACGTTACCATGAAGAAACAAAAGTGAAATCATTTTTGGTGCAAAACACTTCACTGTGATTTCTTACTTCACTTCTTCTCTGCCTGACAATGGGCACCATGGGGACAGAGACCGTGCTTGTCTTGACCCTACTGTTATCCCCAGGGGACAGGACAGGGCCCAACTGAGAGGACCCAGGTGTTTTGCTTTTAACCTAATGCTCTAGTAATAGCGAAACATGGCACCTAAGGGAGAAACTTGGCACCCAAGCCCTGCCTGGGTCCTAGCTCAGGCATGCTAAGTGCCCTGAGCTCTCTCGGGTCCTGAGTCCCACAGCCTTCAGGCAAAAGTTCTTGAAAACAGTCAGGGCAGTGTGGGAAGGACCATTTGGCCTCGTTGCAGGGAAAGGATGAGGATAGGGAATTGGGAATGGGGTTGGGAGGCTCCAAGGAATCCCCACATGTCACCTAGCAGACCAAACATGCCTGGATGATTTGGGGTAAACTCAGGTGGTGAGCTATATGCCTCCAGGGAGCTGGGAAGGCAGTCCCAGGGATGTGGTTTTCTAATATAGGTGAAGTTCAGTGGGGTGAGGTCCAGAGCCAATGATGACCTAGAAAAAATTCTTGAGGAGTCTTTGGTGCAAAAAGGTTGGTTTTATTAAAGCATTGGGGACAGGACCAGTGGGCAGAAAATGCTGCTGCACCGGGGTTGTGAGGAAGGGCTGATTATATATGCTGGGGTGGGGGAAAGTAAGGAAAAGGGAGATTTCAAAAGAACTTTTTAAGATTATTTATTTTATTTTTTTCTGAGAGAGAGACAGAGAATGCATGAGCAGGGGGAGTGGCAGAGGGAGAAGCAGCCTCCCCACTGAGCAAGGAGCCAGATGCAGGACTGGATCCCAGGACAATGGGATCGCAACCTGAGCCAAAGGCAAATGCTTACCCAACCAAGCCACCCAGGGCCCCTCAAAAGAAGTTTCAATTATTAAAAACCTAGTATATGCCAAGCACTTTGGAAACATAATGGATACTTTCTTCCTTCAAGTTACTCAGTATAATGAGGGAAACAAACAATGAAATATTAAAATAGGGTATGGTGTAATTAATTCTATACACAATACTATGAAAGCAGTTAGCTTAGCAGGATAGAGCAAGGAGGGATGTAGGAATGTAGATTGGTGTGGCCACTGTGGCTTAACAGTGTGGAGGCTCCTCAAAAGATTTCAAGAATAACTACCATGCAATCTAGTTAGTTCCACTTCAGGGATGTATCTGAAAGAAATGAGATCACTGTCTTGAGGAGATATTTGCACCCCAGATTCGTTGCAGTTTTTTTCATAGTGACCAAGACATAGAAACAACCTAGATGTCCATCAGTGTATGGATGGATGAAGAAAATATGGTAAACACACACAGAAATACACACACAGTGAAGTACAATTTAACCATAAAAAGAAGAGGGGGAAAGAGAGAGAGAGAAGGAACCCTGGCCTTCTGTGATAACATGGATAGGCCATGGGACTGTTCAGATAAAGCTACACACCACATCTTAGTTCTCCCCCACTGTGTGCAGTACTGGGTCCCCAACATCAGTAGTATTATTATACCCTATGTCGATTACTTGTGCTGGTGCTGAGTCTTTTTGTCTTGATTTTCTTCTTAACTATTTCACAAACACATCACTGAATTTCAAGGGGCCTAGTAGGAGCCAGGCAGGGTTGAATATGGGACCCAAGATGAGTTAGAGTCAGTCTTCCTTTCTATAGCTTACATTCTGGGGCTGCCCCCTGCACACATTCTAAGGGGACTCCTCTCACCCTCATGAGATCACATCTAAAATCAAAAATTCATATCTAAAATCAAAACTCCAGTCAAGGGGTACCTGGGTATCTCGGTCATTAGGTGTCTCAATCATCAAGCATCTGCCTTCAGCTCAGGTCATGATCCCAGAGTCCTGGTATGGAGCCCCACATCAGGCTCCCTGCTCCGTGGGAAGCCTGCTTCTCCCTCTCTCGCTCCTCCTGCTTGTGTTCTCTCGATGGCTGTGTTTCTCTCTGTCAAATAAATAAATAATTAAAAAAAAAAAAAAAACTCCAGTCAAGACATTCTGCCTGCGCAAATTCAAATTGTCTTTTTGCATCTGACCCACAAGTTTCAAAACTTTCTTTTTCAGGTAAAATACAGAAACAGAACCAAAGGATAATCTATTATGTCCCTAGTTCCCGCATTTGGTACAGAGCACCTTATCTACCCAGGATGTGACACTGAGAGAAGGGAACAGACAGTACACCTAAGTCGGCCACACTGGTGCTCTAAAACTCGAGTGTGGGTCTCCTTTGTGTCATCCAGTCCTATGTATGCCTCCTCTGCCTCGTGTAACCCAACAAACTGATTCCAAAAAGAAATGTTCATCACAGAGAAATAGAACCAAAAATGGGGGGCGGGGGTGCAGAGCAAGATGGTGGAGGAGTAGGAGACCTAGATATTAAGAGGTCCCAGGAGTTCAGCTAGATGGTTATCAAACCAGTCAGAACACCTACAGACTCAATAGGAGATCAAAGAGAAGAAAAGTGGCAATTCTAGGAACAGAAAAGCGACTACTTTCTGGAAGGTAGGACATGCGGACAAGTGAATCAGAGGCGACATTTTGGAAGACAGACTGTGGGGGGAGGGGCTGGCTCCCGGCCAGCAGTAGAGCAGCGGGACACAAAATCCAAACTTTTAGAAGTCTGGTCCATGGAGGGACGTCACCCCAGAGGCAAAGCAGGGGGTGGAACCCTCGCTGGGATAGTGTGGTCTCAGGACTCGTGGGGTCACAGAAGGACCTGGGGTGTCTGAGCCAGGCAGAGCTCCCAGGTATCAGAGCTGGGAAGCCGGGAAGCCAGGGGCAAAGACGGGGCCAAAGAGGGGCTCTCAGCTTGGAGTTACCTTTAGCCGAGATCCAAGACACAGTCAGGCCACTGCTCTTCGAGTAGGGACCCCCACAGCTGGCAGATCTGGGAGACCCCTCCTTCCTCCACCAGGAGGGGCAGTGCAGGAGCGCACTGCAGGAATCTGCTGGGTTTGGAGACTCCAAACAGGGCCAAGCACGAGAGATAGAAATGCTCGTTCACGGGCTGGGTGAGCAAAGAGTGCGGCTGGAGACCATGGAGACAGGCGTGACCACTTTTCTCTGAGGGCTCACTGAGGAGTGGGGCCCCAAAGCCCTTGGCTCCTCTAGGCTGGAGAGTGTGACGCCGCCATCTTCAATCCCATCCTCCAAAGCTGTACGGAAAGCGGTCAGGGACCAAAAGCTCCCAAGAGCAAACCTGCACAGATTGCTTAGCCTGGCCCCTGGCAAGGGCGGGGCAGTTCTGCCTCGGGCAAAGACATTTGAGAATCAGTACAACAGGCCCCTCACGCAGAAGATTAGCGAGAACATCCAGCACCAGATCAATGAGAACTACAGAACTTCAGAGCTAGGGCAATGCACCATGTACAATTCTTTTTTCCCATGATTCTTTAGTCTTCCAAAGTTAAAATTTTTTAATTTTTTTTCTTATTCTATTTTTTAATTTTTTCTTTCTTAATTTAATGTTTTTTACTATTTTATCTTATCAGTAATACCTTTATTTACCTAATATCTTTTTTTTAATCTTGTTAAATTTTCATTGTTTTACTCATATTCTATCCCTTTGTTTCAGTTAAGCTTATTTTTTGTATACATATAGGTTTTTCTTTCTTTAAAACTTTGGGACACAGTTTATTCTAATAAATAAAAATATACCCTAAATCTAGTGCATGGCTTTGTTCTAATCTCCAGCCAGATCACATTCTTTCCTCCTTTTTTTCCTTTTTTCTTTTTTCAACCAAACTATTATCAATTCCTTTTCTAGAATCTTTTTTAATTTTGATCTTTATGGTCATATTCCATCCCTTCTTCATATGTACCCTTATTTTTGTACATATTTAAGTTTTTCTTTAAAATTTTGGGAGGCAGTTTCTTCTAACAGACCAAAATATACCCAAAATTAAGTGTGTGGCTCTATTCTATTCCCCAGTCTAATCATATATAGTTATGCAGACAGAGACAGAGATTTGTTTTTCTTTTCTTTCTTCTCCCTGCGCTCACAGTTTTGGGTCTCTTCTGATTTGGCTGATGTATATTTTTCTGGGGCCGTTGCTACCCTTTTAGTATTTGGTTCTCTCATTCTGGATAAAATGACAAGGTAGAAAAACTCACCTCAGAAAAAAGAACAAGAGGAAGTACCAACACCAAGGGACCTAATCAATAGGAACATTAGAGTTGAGAATGAAGATTATCAGGGTGCTAGCTGGGCCTGAAACAGTATGGAAGATATTAGAAAATCCCTTCCTGGAGAAATAAAAGAACTAAAATCTAACCAAGTTGAAATCAAAAAAGCTACTGAGGGGGAATAAAAAATGGAGGCTCTTACTGCTAGGATAAATGAGGCAGAAGAGAGAATTAGTGATATAGAAGACCAAATGATGGAAAATAAAGAAGCTGAGAAAAAGAGAAACAAACAACTACTGGACCACAAGGGGAGAATTTGAGAGATAAGTGATACCATTAAGAGGAAACAATATGGGGCACCTGGTGGCTCAGTTGGTTAAGCAACTGCCTTCGGCTCAGGTCATGATCCAGGAGACCTGAGATTGAGCCCCACATCAGGCTCCCTGCTTGGCAGGAAGCCTGCTTCTCCCTCTCTCACTCCCCCTGCTTGTGTTCCCTCTCTCACTGTGTTTCTCTCTGTCAAATAAATAAATAAAATCTTAAAAAAAGAGAGAGGAAACAATATTAGAATAAATGGGATCCCAGGAGAAGAAGAAAGAGAGAGGGGGGCAGAAGGTATATTAGAACAAATTATAGCAGAGAATTTCCCTAATTTGGTGAAGGGAAGAAGCATAAAAATCCAGAAGGCACAGAGAACCCCCCCAAAATCAATAAAAATAAGTCCACACCCTGTAATCTAGTAGTAGAACTTACAAGTCTCAGTGACAAAGAGAAAATCCTGAAAGCAGCTCAGGACAAGAGGTCTGTAACATACAATGGCAGAAATATTAGATAGGCAGCAGACTTATCCACAGAGACCTGGCAGGCCAGAAAGGATTGAGCACTAAACAAGAAAATATGCAGCCAAGAATACTATATCCAGCTACTATGTCATTGAAAATAGAAGGAGAGATAAAAAATCTTCCAGAACAAACAAAAACTAAAAGAATTTGCAAACACCATCCAGCCCTACAGGAAATATTGAAAGGGGTCCTCTAAACAAAGAGAAAGCCTAAAAGTAACAGACCAGAAAGGAACAGAAACAATAGTAAGGAACAATAACAGTTACCTTACAGGTAATACAATGGCACTAAATTTCTATCTTTCAATAGTTACCCTGAATATAAATGGGCTAAATGCCCCAATCAAAAGACACAGGGTATCAGAATAGATTAAAAAACAAAAACAAAAACAAGACCCATCAATATGATATCTCTAAGAAACTCATTTTAGACCCAAAGACACCTCCTGATTTAAAGTGAAAGGGTAGAAAACAATTTACTATTTTAATGGATATCCAAAGAAAGCTAGGGTGACAATCCTTATATCAGACAATTTAGATTTTAAGCCAAAAACTATAATGAGATGAGGAAGGATACTATATCATACTTAAAGGGTCTGTCCAATAAGAAGATCTAACAATTTTAAATATCTATGCCCCTAACATGGGAGCAGCCAATTCTATAAACCAATTAATAACTAAATAAAAGAAACACATCAACAATATTACAATAATAGTAGGGGATTTTAACACCCTCCCCTCACTGAAATGGACAGATCATCTAAGCAAAAGATCAACAAGGAAATAAAGGCTTTAAATGACACACTGGACCAGATGGACATCACAGATATATTCAGAACATTCCATCCCAAAGCAAAAGAATACACATTCTTCTCTAGTGTACATGAAACATTCTCCAGAACAGATCACATCCTGGGACACAAATCAGGTCTCAACTGGTACCAAAAGATTGGGATCATTCCCTGCATATTTTTGGACCACAGTGGTTTGACACTAGAACTTAACCACAAGAGGAAAATTGGAAAGAACTCAAATACATGGAGGCTAAAGAGTATCCTACTAAAGAATGAATGGGTCAACTAGGAAATTGAAGAAGAATTTTAAAAATTCATGGAAACAAATCAAAATGAAAACATAACTGTTCAAAATCTTTGGGACACCGCAAAGGTGTCCTGAGAAGAAAGTATATAGCAATATAAGCCTTTCTCAAGAAATAGGAAAGGTCTCAAGTATACAACATAACCCTACACCTAAAGGAGCTGGAGAAAGAACAGGAAAAAAAAAAAAAGCCTAAACCTAGCAGGAGAAGAGAAATAATAAAGGTCAGAGCAGAAATCAATGAAATAGAAACCAAAAGAACAGTAAAACAAATCAACGAAATTAGGAACTGGTTCTTTGAAAGAATTAGCAAGATTAATAAACTCTTGGCCAGACTTATCAAAAGAGGAAGGACCCAAATTAGTAAAATCATGAATGAAAGAGAAGTCACAACCAACACCAAAGAAATAGAAACAATTATAAGAGCATATTATGAGCAACTATACACCAGTAAATTTGACAATCTGGAAGAAATGGATGCATTCCTAAAGATATATAAACTACCAAAACTAAGCCACGAAGAAATAGAAAACCTGAATAGACCCATAACCAGTAAGGAGATTGAAGCAGTCATCAAAAATCTCCCAACAAACAAGAGTTCAGGGCCAGACAGCTTCCTAGGGGAATTCTACAAAACATTTGAAGAAGAATTAATACGTATTCTCCTGAAACTATTCCAAAAAAAAAGAAATGGAAGGAAAACTTCCAAACTCATTTTATGAAGCCAGCATTACCTTGATCCCAAAACCAAAGACCCCATCAAAAAGGAGAATTACAGACCAATATCCTCGATAAACACGGACGCAAAACATTCTCACCAAAATACTAGCTAATAGGATCCGACAGTACATCAAAAGGATTATTACTGCGACCAAGTGGGATTTATTCCTGGACTGCAAGGTTGGTTCAACATCCACAAATAAATCAATGTGATACAGTACATTAATAAAAGAAACAACAGGGGGCACCTGGGTGGCTCAGTGGGTTAAGCCTCTGCCTTTGGCTCAGGTCATGATCTCAGGGTCCTGGGATCGAGGCCCGCATCGGGCTCTCTCCTCAGCGGGGAGCCTGCTTCCTCCTCTCTCTCTGCCTGCCTCTCTGCCTACTTGTGATCTCTCTCTGTGTCAAATAAATAAATAAAATCTTGAAAAAAGAAAGAAAGAGGG
>PITA01035336.1:0-10613 GCA_004023965.1 Spilogale gracilis
TTATATAATATAGAAGTAAAGACAGTTACACAGGCACACTGACAAACTAGAGTGGGAAGGTGAGGGCAGACATTCCTTGTGGGCAAGGAATGCGTTTCAGACGCTGCAGAGTTTATCTTGCTGTTATTGTTGGAGGAGCCCACTTTCAAATGATATAGGGGGATTGGAACTGGTTGTATATAGGGGTAGTATTGAATAGAGATGTGGGATTGACTTGGAGTTTGTATCTACATGTACATGTAAAAGAGAGAATAAAGGAAAGAGGAAAGAAGAAAGGGAAAAACAGAGAGAGCTAACAGGGAAACAAGAGGGAACAACAAAAGCAGAAAATACAGGGGTGTGTTTGAATTTCAGGGTAAAAAAGAGAGAAAAAAAGAGAAAAAAATAGAAAAAAGAAAAAAATTAAAAAGAATAAAAAAAAAATATATATAAAAAGTAAAAAATGTTATGGGGTGTTGTATTGGGTATCACTTTGTGATAAGAAGGGGGATAAAAATTGAAAGAAGAAAAACTGTGAGAATGTAATTTTAAGCTTAAAGTGGAAGCTTTAAAAGTAAAACTAGAAAAAAGTTTAAAAAAGTAAATGAGGCGGAAAACTTTATCAATGAGTTGTAGAGTTTTTGGTACTTGTGGTCAGTGGCAGGAGTTTAATAAATTGGCTTTCCCCCGATTTGGGGTTTTGTATTGGAATGTTGTCCTCCTGAGCTTCTGGCGTGCTTTCTGGGGGCGGGGCGTGTCGTTCCCTTTCAGTCCTTCTACCTAGGCTGAGTCTCTCGGCCCCCCTGCTAGAGCCCTGTCTCAATGGCAACCAGACTATCAGGCTACAATTCTCTGGTAGCGGAGCATTGTTCTTTTTCAGCAGTTGAGGAAGTCAAGTCGGAGCAGGATGTCTGCGCCCAGACCTCCCTCCCAGAGCAAGCCTCTACATAGGGAGGGGCTCTTTCCAGCCTCCCAGTTGGCAGTCTGTCACAGCCGGGCTGGTGCAGACATTGTATTGATTTCTGCCCCCGTCCCCGCTTGTCGTTTCACTCCCGCACCTCAAAGCCACAACTCCTTTTGGATCGCGCAACTTTGTCTGCGCCCTGGGACCTGGGGCCTCTCCAGTCCCAGGAAAGTCTGTAAAAAATGTCTTCCCTGGGGGGGTCTACATGCAGCCCATGGTGTGGAGAGAAACGGGAGAGAAGGGCAGGATAGAATCCACTCCCGCTGCTTTCCCGGCAGCTGTGGCGGCTCAGGCGGAGGCGGGCTGCTGCGCGGGCCGGGGCCGGGGCCCGCCGGGGCGGAGGGAGTCCGGGCAGCAGGAAAAGAAAGAAATAAAGGATTTTAAAAAGTCTCCTTGCCTTGCCCCGGGCTCCGCTGTGTTTAGCTTCTTTCTAGCCCCGATTCAGGCCGTAATCTGCTGGTATTCCTCACTCACAGAGTGCTTTTTTTTTGGGGTATTTGTTTTCAATGGTTCAGCTCTGCGGGCTTCCTCCCCCACTCCCCTGTCTCTGGGGGCAAGCCTCTAGACCCTCCAATTTGTTTCTACCTTTTTGCCGATGTTCTTTGTCTCTGGTGGTGGTCCAGAAGTGGGAAATATCACATTTCAGGCTGGTTTCTTGGGTGTTCACGGTGGTCTTGTAGTGGTTTTTTTGCTGGAATTCAGCTCTCTTCAGGGAACTCCCCAAAATGCGGTCACCTGGCCTTCCACCATCTTGACCCCCCTACAAATTCCTTTTTTATAGTGAAACATTTCTCACCTTTATTTTTAAAAGATATTTTTCCTAGACAGAAGTTTCTACACTGATAGTCCATCACCCCTCCATTCTTTAAAGATGTTTCTCCACAGTTTTCTTGCACTGATTCTACAGAAAGTCTTCTGTATTTCTAATTGTTTCTCTTTGTACTGAATGTGTCCTTTTTACTGCTTTTAGAGATTTTTCTGTCATGGCTTTAAAGTACGTGTCTAGGTGTGGTTTTCTCATATTTTATTGTGCTTGGAGTTCATCAAATTTATTATATCTGTGAGTTTATATTCTTTATTAAATTTGGAAAAAATTTAACTGTTATTCATTTAGATATTTTGTACATTCTACCCCACTCCTTATTGCCTTATGGGGTTTAATCACACATGTATTAGGCTATTTGAAGTGGATTGATGGTTCCTGATGCACTATTCTTATGGTTTTTGTTTTCTTCTGTGTTTGACTGGGGTAGGTTTTATAGCTAGCTTTTTAGATTCACCATGTATTTTTTTTTTGCAATGTCTAATGTACTGTTAATCCATGAAGTATATTATTAATTGAAGACCTGGTAGTTTACATCTCAGAAATTGTATTTGAATCTTTTAAATCTTCTATGTCTTCATTTGTTATATTTTTCAATAGTTTTCTGAAGATTTGGAATATAGTTATTATACCTGTTTTAATGATCCTGTCCACTAATGCTGTCATATTTTTGTCATTTCTGTATTGGTTTTGATGCATTTTTCTCACCTCAACATATGAGTATATTTTATTACTTCTTTGCATGTCTAGAGTACAAATTCTGCCTAGCATGGGAATCATTTTAAGATTCTATAGGTATCTTAAAGAAAATAACAAAGCTCAACAGTAGGGAAAATGAACTGTTCTTGGTTTTTCCACTGGTTCATCATAGAACTTTAGCAGAGGACAGGAGTCAACAAAGATTGTGGATAAAGATGTAGAAGGATTGGGATGAGAGGGAATGAAGTTGAGGAACTCTGCTAGGATGGTGTTTCCCTTTTCAGGAAGGTATGAGGCAAAGCTAGTAGGTATGAGAGAAGAGCAGAAAAGGAAGGATTTGAAGAGTATGAAATGCACTCAGAGCTTTAGCTGGGAAAAAAGGA
Source organism: Spilogale gracilis (assembly GCA_004023965.1). Taxonomy (NCBI): domain Eukaryota; kingdom Metazoa; phylum Chordata; class Mammalia; order Carnivora; family Mephitidae; genus Spilogale; species Spilogale gracilis. The sequence goes on from PITA01035336.1 coordinate 2,849, forward strand.
CTCAACCACAAACTTATCATTAGATTATTTTAACAGTTGGTCCTAGCTGAGGTTAGGGCATAGGGCCTGGGAACAGTGGCTATGGTATTGTCTAGCCAGGACTCCCCATGGCATTCCGTAGATTCCTACGTTTGCACAAGTTTCCAAACATCTCCTTGATGGAAGGCCTCCCCTTTCTGCTCTGTTTCACAACACAGCTCTTACTATCTATCAGTCAGTCATTCTACAGCTCTGCCTGGTATTCTTGTCTGTCAGGTGGCAGCTTTTGGGGATTGCACATAATTTTTCAGCGTCCCACCACTGTGGGACTCTTGATACTGTATAAGAATATTAGAACTCTTAAATTCATCTTCTTACTTTCATTTTTGAACTTTCAGTGTAGATCATTTCCTTCTCTGCTTCCTGTACCTTCCCTTCACCTTTCCCTTCCTTCTTGTTTAGCTGTACGATCATTCTTCTTTCCCTTTTTGAATCTCTGTTTGAAGGAGTAACATAAATTTCACTCTGACTTGCCAGTCGTTTTTTGTAAATTCTCCTATATTTAGTTTGTACTTGTATATCTATGGAAATATGGAAACATGGAAAGTCTAGAGATGTTAGCTGCCTTTCTGACACCCCCATGCCCAGTCCATATCTCTGGCTCATTATTCTGAGCACCTGAACCTGTGTTTGCACTGCCCCAGATACTGGGAAAAATGAGAATGTTTTGTTCCTACTCTCTGTCCAAGCCCACACCCTTTTATATACATTTGGATCAGAAATCAGAACTGCCCTTTATTTGAACACCAGTGACAGTCAAGCACCCAGGAAAGTAGTGCTTAATTGCTCCTTCAAGGTCCACTTAGAGTAACAGCTGAGAATGGGTGTCCCCAGGTGTCTCCCATGGGCAGTGACAAACTTTGCTGTGATGAGTCACTAATTCTTGGCAGAATTAGCTTAAATAGGGGAAGAAAGCCTTTATCTAGGCTGATCTTGTCCTAGATTGCATACTGCTTCAGTGTCACCATGTTTCCAACATCAGTCATGATGGAAGGGGAAAGGATGGCTATCCATAAACTCTTTAGCTCCAAAAAGGTGAAGAATTTTTTCTAGGTAATGTGCTTGTAATTCTAAGCATGCTTAATTTTTATTATTAATTATATGTATAAGACCTGGTAGGTTTTGTTTTGCTGACCTATAATCACTAATATGTATAGATTTATCACTCTGTATTATTATCTTTTCATCAGTACATTAATGGAGCAAATAGCATGCATAAACTGACTGAGAGTTAGGGTTTGCATTCACACCTCAATCATAATAGTAACCATATGAGATCTTTATCGATTTTTCTTTGTCTTGACTTTCCTTGGACATTCAAATAAGTTATATTTAGTGGGGCAACAACCAAATTAAATAACAAAGAATTCTAGGCTAGAATCCCAAAGTCCTGGGACTAGATATTAGCCTTGTCACTAATACTCTGTGTGACCAGGGTAAGTCATTTGGATGCCTCTGTGACTTTACAATGATTGGGTTGGACTAGGTGTCCTCAAAGTACTTTTGCAATTTAAATCCAAACGGAGGAGATTTTGGCATTTCCTGATTTTTTATTTTTCTGTTCTTAAATTATGTTTGCAAAAGGAATGTTTGCCTTCATATGTAATAGGTGAACGGTGGTAAATTATATGGGAACACATTCAGGAAACACATTCAAGGAACACATTAAGTCTGAAAATCATCAAAATTTAGAGTTAAAAATTATAGAATTAGTCAACTGCTTCATTATTAATTGAATACCTTATGATAGCAATAATTCTCTGCTTTTGAAATTATGAACAATAAATTGGAATGAAGATAAAATGTCACTGAAAATAAATTGCCTTTCACTTAAAATCCAGCCTATCTCTATGAAAAACGAAGTGAAATGAACTTTTTAATTTCAGGAATTTGAGGACACTTTATGTTGTTTGTTTTATAAAGTAATCAAGTGACCCTATGTGCGTTTTTATTTTCCTTGAAACTTGAGTGCTGAAGGGTCTGGTAAGTGTGGAAAATTATCACTGTTTGATTGTCCTGTCACCTCACATGTGGAGAGTCATGTAGTACATGTTTAAACTTGGCAGTCGGTACCTGAAATCGTTTTCTTTTCCCTCACATCTTTGGTCATAATTTTGTAATATGTAGTGCGGGTAATAGCTAATGCCCTCCAATTCTCAGGAGAGAAAGGTTTTTGTTATTTTCAGAAGAGAAAGTGTCAGGCTGACATCCAACCGAGATTTTATGGTCATTCTCACAGAAAGACTCTTGGCTTTTGGATTCTTTGATTTTCCTGTTGACCTGCTAGATGAGGAGACTGTCACCTACTGTGGAAATTATGGTGAGAGGGTGATTATCTGACGGGCAGTGTGTTCCCTGAATGTGAATCAGTTTGTTGACATGTGGTTGTGCTGAGCACCTCTTCAGAACTTCCATTTAGGTTGCTTTTCAAACTTTGCAAAATCATGGCTAATAAAGAATGGATTGTTGATTTAATTTTCACTACCTTGAAGTGGAATGATGCTTTTTGAATTTAATCGGCCATTTGTACGTACTTTCTGTGACCTAAAAGTTCATGACCTTTGCCTAATGGCATACTGGAATGTTTCTCTTCATTAATAAGTCCCCACACATCTGTATAATATTGCTCGTGGCATGATGTCCCATATGAATGAAAATGATAGCAGCTGACTTTAGAATACCTCTCATTTATGTCTCTAGCCCTGAAATCACATGAAGCTGTGGATAGAAATTCACCTGATAGTCCTGGAAACCCCTCTCAGCCCAGGAACCATGAGTAACCAGACAGTAGTAACAGAATTTATCCTGCAGGGCTTTTCAGAGCACCCAGAATACCACGTGCTCTTATTCAGCTGTTTCCTTTCCCTCTACTCTGTGGCCCTCATTGGTAATATGCTCATCATTTTGGCCATCAGCTTCAACCCTGGGCTCCATACCCCCATGTACTTTTTTCTGTTCAACTTGGCTACTATGGATATTATCTGCACCTCTTCCATCATGCCCAAAGCCCTGGAGGGTCTGATGTCACAGGAGAGCTCCATCTCTTATGGGGGCTGCATGACCCAGCTCTGTTTCCTCACATGGTCTGCATCCTCGGAACTGCTCCTCCTCGCAGTCATGGCCTATGACCGGTACGCAGCCATCTGCCACCCTCTGCATTACAGCACCACAATGAGCAAGGCATTCTGCTGCAAGCTGGCTGCAGGTGTGTGGGTGCTCTGTGCCTTCAACACGGCTGTCAATACTGGGCTGATGGTACGGATAAATTTCTGTGGCCCCAATGTCATTACCCATTTTTTCTGTGAGTTCCCTCCTCTGTTGCTTCTCTCCTGTAGCTCCACCTATGTGAATAGTATCATGATTGTCCTGGCTGATACCTTTTATGGCATATTGAACTTCCTGATGACCGTCCTGTCATACGGCTTTATCATCTCTAGCATCCTGAAGATGCGGACTGTAGAGGGGAAGAAAAAGGCCTTTTCTACCTGCTTTTCCCACCTCATTGTGGTGTGCATGTATTATACTGCTGTCTTCTATGCCTACATCAGCCCCATCTCCGGCTATAGTGCAGAGAAGAGCAAGTTGGCCGGCGTACTGTATACTATGGTGAGCCCTACACTCAACCCCCTCATCTATACTTTGAGAAACAAGGAGGTGAAGGCAGCTCTGAGGAAGCTTTTCTCCTTTCCCAGAAATTAATTTATGTCCTTGGAAACTTTTACTGGAGACTACATGTTGAGGTCCCCTGTGGTTTCAGAGACTCTCCAATGAATAAGGCTTTGAGAACTAGCACTAATGACTCAGTGTGATTACTAAAAACTCCGTTCATGGCTTGAAGAATAATTGTTATTCATTTGGTTTCTTGTAATCTTGTAATTTTTATATTTTCTACATTCTGTCATGGATTTCAAAAATAAAAAATATTTAAATTTGTACTGAATGATTAAAGCACACTCATTTGATAAAACAAAACTCATTTGTTGAATATCCTTAGAAAATCTGCTTTAAAATACAATAGTACCCATGATGGTGAATCTAAAAAGAAGCGGCATAAGAGTGTTTCATTCCATGGAGTGGTGTGGATGTACAGAGATGTGTGCAGTGTGGAAGGAGCCCTGCACAGTCAGGGGGTGGGGGATGATCTGGACTCGTTTCAGACTCTTTCAGAGCAGTCAACCCACTTCAGCTGTAGTTTCCTTCAAGTGCAATGAGGAAAATAAGCAACCCAGAGATACTCTCAATACTGAAGAAGAGAATTGAAGATAATGATATGAGATGCTGTCTAAGTTTAAGATATTACTGTGGGTGAGTGATACTGACAACAGGAGAAGCCCAGGAAATCTTGATGTCCCAGGCCCTCACCCCTGCCTAGCTCAGGGTAATGTTCATGGTGGCTAGCTGGAAAGGGTCGGTGGGGGTTAAGGTGCACACTAAGAGGCACCACACCCTAAGAGTCTGCAGGGGTGGCAGTAGATTCAACTCTGTAAGATTGATCTAGAGACAAGCAGCATTGATGAGTAAATGAGAAGCCATGCTGGTGGTTTTTTATGTCGAGTGGATCCTGTTTCTCTTAGGAAGCCTCAGGCTCATGAGTAGACCAGCTCTGTTCAGAGAAGGCCAAATGGGGTTCCTGATAGGTGGATAATCCACCGTTCCTTAGTGCATTCTCTTTCATCTTCCCAGAGCCTGTCACACTTCTGGCCTCAAACTTTTTTCCTGCTCTTCAAATGAAAAGAGGTCCATGTTAGTGTTCAGATCACTACTTCTCTTCCCTGTTCACTGGATCCCTGTATCATGTTCTTTCCCTCTGAGCCCTATGTGAGTAACTGGTCGTTTTCTCTGTGACCTGTATGTCCAGATAGGGCATCCCTCCCTGCCAGAGTGCTGTCTTGCCTGGAGTTTGTCTTCTCTAGAACAGATGCATTCCTTTACTTCAACAGACTTGATACCTGGGACCTTTTTTTTGGTGGCTCTCTTTGCAGGAACCAATTTGCCCTTCTTAGGTGAGACAGAAATGCAGCTCTTGCTTCCCTGTGTGCTATCTCTTTCAATTAGTCATGATTTAGTGCAGACAAACTCATGACTGCATAGCCATCCAGTAGGCAACATTTTCTATGACTGGCTGTCTATGACCTCACATTATGAGTTGTTTGAAGAGCCACAGAGAGGAACTCTTAGATCTTCCCATTTACCCATTTCTCTTTTTTTTCTCTGATAATGTCTGTCAATCTAATGGTGCTCACCTTTATTCAGCTGTTTCTCCAACCTCAAGCCCTTACCTCTTGGACCTCCCTGACTCAAGTAGATCTTCTCTATGTGTTCCACTAGATGGGTCCACCAGCACCAACAGCCATATGATTGAGATAAGATACGGGCCTGTGCTACATCGAGCACCTCCTCCGTGGAGGCAGCTATATGAACTGAAGTCTTAGCCACATTACTTTCCTTTGGCTGCAGACAATGAGGTATTTTATTCTTGTGTTTTAACATTGGCTTTCTTTTCATCAATTTAGGATTATCTTTGGGTACCAGTATAAGAGAATTTGTCAACTTTGACCTTGTTGATCATTGTAGGGGCTCTCCTGTACATTGTAGTAAATTTAGGAGCATCCTTGCCCTCCTCCAATTAGATGTCGGTTGAACCACTCCAGACAAGAATCTCTAGACATTGCCAAATCTCCTTGGAGGTGAGGAGAAAGCAAAACCATCTCTTTGTGAGAACCACTGAGCTCCAGCCAACCAGCCTCTCTCACTTTTGGGATTTGTGGTCCCTGCTGTGCCACCTCCACCACTGACTACTACCTCTTGTCAAGGTGAAAGCTTCTGTATGTCAGGTCTGAGACTACATACAGCCACAATCTGTCTTGGTTTTCCAGTAACACTGTAAGAATTAGGTGTTAGGCCCAAGTTACACAATGAGTGGGAGGTGGGGGTAGGATTTCAACTACAGCTCCATGAATCCGGAGCACATGCTCTTATCCACCATAGTATATCAGAGCCTGTCCTGGAGTCCTCCTTCTGGCCCTGTCCACCATTTGATCAAGGGACTTTGTTCACAGCAGCAAGCCTGCTGCCCCTCCTGTCTGACCAGTGGGTTTGGGAGAGCAACTCTTGGAATTGTTTTGAAATGTAGCACCTTGCCTCAGCAGAGGACACATATTTAGATCCTAATAACTTTTTCTCGGAGATACTAAAATTGGTTTCTTCTTTTTTTCTGGTGGGTGTGTCATATTTTTCTGATTGTTTGTATGACTTGTAATTTTTTGTTGGAAACTGAGCATTTTAAGGAATATATTGTGTCAACATTGGGACAGGCTTCCCAGCCCAGGACTTCTTAGTATTTGCTTGTTTATTTGTCCAGTGACTGACTGGATCATTTTAGTGAAGTCTCTCTCCTCCTCACACTGTGAAATCTCTGATATAAGCCTTAGGAAGCATAGCCTCGAGTATACTATTGGTGATCCTGGGCAGGAGTAGCAATGGAAGGTCTCTTTTCCACTTTTTATCATCATACCCAGTTGTTCAACTTCACTAATTGCAAGATGCTTGCTGTATTGTTTTCAACAATGCCCTGGGGCATAAAAGCCTCTATAATTGAATTCAGTGAAATTGTGGCTTCTTAGTGGAGATCATTTCTTTTTTTTAATTTACATTTTGATAGTTAACATACCATACAATCTTAGTTTCTGGCGTAGAATTCAGTCATTCATCACTTACATACAGTAGCAGTGCCCAGCACAAGTGTCCTCTTTATTACCTGTCTCCCATCTAGCCCATCCCCCACCACCTCCCTCCATCAACCCTCAGTATGTTCTCTATCATTAAGAGTCTCTTATGGCTTGTTTCCTTTTTCTCCTTTTTTGCTGTTCCCCTTCCTATATGTACATTTGTTTTCTTAAATTCCACGTATGAGTAAGATTGTATGATGTTTTTCATTCTCTGACTGACTGATTTCATTTAGCATAATACATGTTAGCTCCTTCCACATCATTACAATTGTCAGGATTTAAGAGTTCATTCCTTTTGATGGCTGCATAATATTCTGTTGTATGAGGTCGGTGTTTGATATTTGTTATCCCTGGACAAGTTCTCCCAGCTCTTTTACTCCTTGGTTCTCTCCTGTGAACTTGCTGCTAATTCTAGGTTGTGTCTTTATTTTATCCATGATTCTAACGGTGGAATGTCTTTGCTGACAACCCCCACTGTTCTTGAGAGTGTCCTACACTTGAACTTTAGATTTAGGGTACTGAAGGCTCATATTCCATGGAGCACTGGGTGTGGAGCATAAACAATGAATCTTGGAACACTGGAAAAATAAAATAATGTAATAAAATTTAATTAATTAATTAATTTACTGTATTCTATTTGCTTTCTCTTTATCTCATCTACTTTTTGTTTCTGTTTTCTTATTTGATGCTTTCTTATGCATGGCTATAAAAGTATATTTTATGATTCATTTGATTTCCTAATTTTTTGTTAACTGTATGTCTGTATTTAAGTTTAGCAGTCACTTTAGGCTTATAGTATTCATCTTTAATTTATCACAGTGTATCTAAAGTGGTATGATATCGTTTAGTATATATATTTAGAATTTATGATAATGGGCACCTGGGTGGCTCACTGGTTAAGCAACTGCCTTTGGCTCAGGTCATGATCTTGGAGACCCGGGATCTTGCAGCATCGGGCTCCCTGCTTGGTGGGAAGCCTGCTTCTCTCTCTCTCTCTC
>PITA01035337.1:0-10617 GCA_004023965.1 Spilogale gracilis
AAAAAAAAAAATCTAAAAAAAAAAATCAATAAAGTGTAAAAGTCAAAAAAAAAATAAAAAAATAAAACCCCCCAAAAATAAAATAAAATAAAATAAAATAAAATCCCCCAGAGCCCCAATTAAATCCCACTTTAAAAACCTTACATTAAAAAATCCTACCTTAAAAGTTTAAGTAACATGGGTTTAGAGAGCTTTTCTCTGATTTAAGTGGAGAGAAAGAGAAATTTTAAAGAAATCATTTCAAAAATTGTTTCCCTACCTTTTCCCCATTATCTAACCTGAGTGACACAGAAACGAAGGGAAATCTGAAAAACTTGTAATACCCATTCCAAAGTGTCAGCTTGTCTCTAGTCAACGTGAAATTTAAAACTATAGCTAATTAGAAAAGCCTATTCAATTCAAGCAGCTTTTTACTTCCATTTAGAAACAAAAAGGATGATCCTACAAATTACTGTCGGTTGAATATTAGCACCAGTATCATTTCATTTCAGAAACAGTCTGTTTTCAGATTCCATCTACCTCACCAAAAAGATTACTGGTTTCTACCTTTTCTTAAGAGCCAGAGTTTTTCTAAATATTTCCAAGTGTCACAGAGATAAATGAAAGATTCAAATATTAAAGATAGCCTAGTACCTCATCTAGGAAAGCAGTTACATGTCCAAATGGTGAGGCAGTTAACTCTCCAAATAAAACCGTTTGAGAAAAATCATTTACTCCAATATTTTCGGTAATCTTCTTGGCAATATAAACAAGTTTATGTTCTGCATCCCTTGGAATCTGAAACAAGAGCAAGATAATTAGTTTAAGTTCACAGTTCAGTTTCCATGTTAACAAACAGGATTTGCTCCATCTAACTTGTAGCTGGATTGCTAGAAAAAGAAAAAAACCTGGCATCTAGCCTATCTTTATAAATAAGGTAGTTCTGTTGCTCCCCCCCCCCATAAAATGTATACAGTTTTGTTTTTTTATAATGCTAATTTCATGGCATTATTGGTGTGGAAACATTACCTTTAAAGGGCATGTCAATTACCCAAGCTCATTACATCCCCAAACATCTGGTAATTAAAAATGAATATAATGAGAATTTAGAAATTTTCTCTCTCAGCAAAGGTTTATTCCTTTTAATAATCTTTTTGTTGTTGTTTGGAAATAAGCCAAACTGAAATGAAGACGAGGCACAGGAGGTTAATTTTTATTTCTAGTCTCAAGATAAAATGTTTAATGAAGATATTCTACCATCTCCCCAACTAGTTATTTCTTTAGATAGAATCATTTAACTTGGGTAATACTGGAGTTAAGTGTCCTACCTCCTTGTTTGACAAATTTTTAATTATTTTCAACTGTGAAAGTAGCAGGACCGAAAATTTAAACACTCAAAATCCGAAGGCAAACACCTGTTAGTCTTTCTTCTCTGGGATTCCATTCCCAACTATTAAAGTGACCCCATCTAGTGATGATAAAAACAAACAAACAAACAAACAAAAACTCTTCTACAACATTCCACTGAGGCACTGCACAACACTGAAGACTGTAAATCTTGTTCCAAACTTTTCACACTTAAAAAAACCCAAAAAACAGAAAACAGTACAAATGCTGTGATACCTTATTCTTCAAGTGGAGTAAATTTTTTTTTTAATTTTAAAAAAAAAAAAGGAACGAAAAAGAGCAAAGAAAGAAAGCATTGTCCCCCTCCATGGTTGGTAAATACCATATGTGAGCAGATTGCCCGGACACCATTTTTTTAAAGACTAAGTATTTGACTTGAGATGAAATGTGACAAGCAATTAGACTGAGCACATGATAAATCATTCAGGCTCTGCGAAACATTTTTTAAAGACAGGTCCCCACACCCAAGAGAGACTGAAACGTTAGCTAGCTATCCGGAACCGAAAACCCACCTTGCACCCACGGCCCAGGCAGCTAAAGAAAGCACAGCTTTTCCCGTTTTATCCTGGTCGAACAAGCGGACCTTCCAGAAAACTAAACTACAGCTGCTTAACTGCAGAATGGGCGCACGTGGGGCTTCTTTAGAATCCAAGGCAAGAGCTCGAAAGTTTTTTTAAAAGCCTGAGTGCTTGCCCCACGGGAACCCACGGAGGCGTGACTGGCCTGTCCCCGTTATGCAGAGCAGACGGCGAAACCAGGTCCCTCTGCCCGTCGCCCCTTACCTCCCGGGAGACCGCGAGCGCCTCCGCGGCCGCAACGCTGAACACAAGGCAGGCGGGGCTAGGGCTCTCCAGAAACTCCCCCAGAACCTGCCGGTGGTCCTCGCTCTCCAAATACTGGCTCCATTTCTCCGCCGGGAGCCCCAGCATCAGCTCCAGGCGGCCGCCGAGAAAGCGCACCCGCGAGTCTCCGGCGAAACTCTGCGCTCTTCTGGCCGCCGCCGCCTCCTCTTCGTCCTCTTCCTCCTCCAGGTCCATCACGCCCGCCACCTCCAGGCGAGTGCCCGGGATTAGACGAAGGACCGGGCCTTCTGAGAAGCCGCGCGACTCCCAGGCTGCCATCCCGCGCGTCCGAGAGGATGCGGGACCTATCGGTTCCCGGCGCTCTACCCTGCCTAGCTTGGGCTGAGCGAGGACGCCTCTCTCCTCCCCTAAGCCGAGCGAGAAGCGCCCACCTCCTCCCGCGATTGCAAGCAGCGTGGCCGCTCCCCGCCACCTGCTGCTACTTGGCTCAAGGGTGTAGAGGGTGTTGCTCACGGGCCGAGTCCCGGCAGAGGCGCGGGCCGAGTCCCGGCAGAGGCGCGGGCCGGAGGGGGCTGCGCGTCCCGTTTCCCCGGGAGACAGCGTCCCCGCCCCAGCCCGCTGGGGGCGGAGTCAGCGCTGGGGGTGAGGCCTTCGGACTCTGGGATCCGAACCCCCCACCCGCTAGAGCAAGGGCGTGTGCTCGGCGGGTCGGAGCCACTGGGTAGGCCGCCGCTAATGCCCTCCCGCTGCTTGGCCTATGGGATGTTTGATGAGGCTCCCAGCCGCGAAAGTAAAAGCCCAGCACTGATTAATCATAGTTTAAGCAGTGCCGTCTGATGCCCAGTTCCGTGCTAAATCCTTCACCTTGATTATTTCATATAATCCCTAAAAAGTCAAGGCTCCGACGGGTCAGTTTGTTCTGTGGGCAAGGGAACTGAGTCACACAGTGGCGGCTTAATGAGGAGAAAGTGGAACAGGAATTCAGGCCCAGCGCTGGGACTTTTATTCACCTTGCTCAAGGTTGTCCCAACATTACCAGGAAAGAGCTAACCCGGCAATGCAACTTTCTTAATTGTGGAAATAGAAGATCTAGGTATTCGAAGGTATCTAGGTATCCCCTAAACCTGCTAAAAATCAGTCTACCCTCAGTCAACCTACAGACATAGGAACAATAATAAATAATAATTGTTTTAAGCCTCATAATTGTGGTAGGTTTGTTATGTAGCAATAACATGACAATAGTCAATGAGAAGGGTGTCCTGAGAATTAACTCAGTTTAAAATATATAAAAAGCACGAGCACATGAGGCACCTGAGTGGCTCAGTCGTTAAGCGCCTGCCTTCAGCTCAGGTCATGATCCCAGAGTCCTGGGATGGGGCCCCACATCGGGCTCTCTGCTCCGCGGGCGGCCTGCTTCTCCCTCTCTTACTCCCCCTGCTTGTGTTCCCTCTCTAGCTGTATTTCTTTCTGTCAAATAAATAAAATCTTTTAAAAAAAGAAAAAAGAAAGCACAAGTACTTAGGCCAGTTCCTGATACGCTTGAGCATTACAAAGAGTTTATTATTTAGGGAGGGCAAAACATGAGAAACTGAACAACCAAAAGTGAAATATGTGTATTATGTCAGATAATGATAGGTTCTAAGAAGAAAAGCAAAGGAGAGTGAAGAGTTGGGAAGGACAATGCTAATCGTTATCAATGCTCAAGAAAGCCTCACTTTTGAGCAGAAATTTAAGTGAGGAAATGAGCCATGGATTCTGGGAGAAGACTATTCTAAGATAGTGGAAAAAGCAAATAGACCCATAGAGATGAGGCTTGATTTTTAGAGAAACAGCAAGACCGGTAAGAAGGAAAATAGTAGGAGATGAGGATAAAGAAGAAACATGTTGGGGCACCGAACTGGCTTAGTTGGTTGTGTCTGACTCTTGATTTCAGCTCAGGTCATGATCTCAGGGTTGTGAGATTGAGCCCCATGGCGGTCCCATATCTGGCCTGCTTAAGATTCTCTCTCCCTTTCCTCTTCTATCCCCAACCCTGCTCCCTCTCTAAAAAAAAAAAAAAAAATTAAAAAGAAAGAAAGAAAGAAAGAGAGCAGAAAAAACATATGACCAAATCATGCAGAGTAATGGTGATGGCTGGTTTTTTCTTAAAATGAGATGGTGTGGTAGAAACTATTAACTGTACCCCCCATCTACTCAGCCTTTATTCCTTCAGGTAATGGAACACTTACCCATTCCAGGTTTCAATGGAGCTCATGGTCACCCAACTGGAAATTTCATTTCCTAGTTTCTCTTGTAACTAATGGGAAGTGAAAGTTATGAGGTACAACTCATATGTCATGTTCCTGAAAAGAATTTGCCAATCCTCCATTTCTTTTGTCTTTCCAGCTTGCTCATTAGTACATGAACATGGTATGCTGAGTCATATTCATTCACACAAATGATCCTTAAGCATATGAAAAGATACTCTACTTCCCTCATAAAAGAAAAATACAAATTCAAACCACAGCACAGTACTATTTTTTTAAATTACTAGCTTTAAGATTGACATATTCTTGGTATGAGTAGGGAAACAGACACATCACTCACTTCTGAGAATTCACAATTTACAATCCCAGTAAATTCTAGAAAAATTACCTATTTACCCTTTGACTCAGCAGTCTTTCCTCTAGGAATCTATATACAATGTTGGGTTATCACAGCACTATATTTTTAAGTAGAAAGGACTAGAAGTTCCCTAAATGCTCAAGAATACTTGACTGGTTAAATAAACTACAGAACACCCAAGCAATGGTGTAATATGCAGCTACAAAAAGAATGAGGATACTTCTATATGCTTTAGTGGAATGAGTTCCGAGACACATTTTCTTCTCTTTTCTTTTCTTTTTAAGATTTATTTATTTGAGAAAGAGCACAAATGGGAGGGAGAGAGGGAGAGAGAAGCTCAAGCAGACTCCCTGCTGAGCATGGAGCCCAACACCAGCCTTGATCTCACAACCCTGAGATCACAACATAGGCCAAAACTAAGAGTTAGAGGCTTAACTAACAGTGCTACCCAGATGCCCCGGCAAGATATATTTTCAAGTGAAAAAATGAAACGGAGAGAAAAATGTGTATGTTTTCTTATCATTCATCTATGAAAGTGGAGATGGTGTACCCCTGCCTTCCCCACAGTATTTGTTTATGTGAAAATATAATTAATACAATGGAAGAAAAAGCTAAAAACTTTTTAAAATATTTACACATGAGAAAGTGTAGAAAAAACAGAAGTTAGACTCCTGAAAATATACATCATTTTCTGTAGTTGATAGGAATCATGTAAATATTTTACATAATTAAAAAATAAGCTTAAACTTAAATCTCTAAAAGTAAAAAACACAATGAACCAAAAGAACTTACCTGTATATTGAGTTATTAGCATAACCACACAGACAGGAACTATTTCAAGTGATTTCAAAAAGGTAATTAGACAGTGTATCCCTAAAAAGATAAAACCTAAGAACAAAAGAATTGCACAAAATAAAAATGATTCAAACAAATAATGTTAAGTTGTTTTCAGCAAGTATTTCTGCTAGTAATAGTGTGGATAATATTATTGTAAAAATGACTATGCATTGTGAGTACAAAGCTGTCACAGATTGGATTCTTAGTTAAAGAGATTCTAAGATTCTGTGGAATTTGTATGCAGATCAGTTATTAGGGAGTGTGCTCAAAAAACAAACAAACAAACAAACAACTCGTGAAGGAACAGAAGCAGGACTGGGCAGAGAGAGCAGCTGAATTGTCAGACAGTTGCAAGAGAAGCTTTGGTTGATCCTATGGGGAGCTTTTTTTTTTTTAAAGATTTATTTATTTATTTGAAAGAGAGAGAGCAGGGGGTGGGGGATCAGAGAGAAGGAGAGAAGCAAACTCCCTGCTGAGCACAGAACCCAATGTGCAGCTCAATCCCATGAGCTTAAGATCATGACCTGAGCCAAAATCAAGAGTCAGACACTTAACCAACTAAGCCACTCAGGCATCCCCTGAGCTCTTTTTTTTTTTTTTTTTTTTTTTTGAGAGAGAGATTTTATTTATTTGTGTGAGAGAGAGAGAGCACACAAGTGCAGGGGAGGGGCAGAGGGAGATGCAGACTCCCCACTAAGCAGGGAGCTCAATGCAGGGCTCAATCCCAGGACCTGAGATCATGACTTGAGCCAAAGGCAGACATTTAACCAACTGAGCCATCCAGGACCCCTCACTCTGGTGAACTCTTAAACTGTGATGGTGCTTTAAAAATGTCCTGAATTGAGGCAAGAGAACCACATTGTTGTAGGGCCATATTGCACTGGGGGAGGAGGTATAATCTTGGCCAAATCAGCATCCTCTCACTGAGGACAATTCCTGGGGAAAGTCTCAGCATGATGCTTCAACAGGAAATATTTCCAGCAAATGGGGCAATGGGTTGCTTATTCCTGAGGGGAAAGATCTAGGCAGCATGCATTTTAAAAGCAAATGAATGATTATGCTGGTGTCCTTGGAAACCAGTGAAAAAAAGAAACAGACATAAGGTAGATGAGATTAAGTACACCTGATTTTGAAATTAAAGTTTCAATATCTCTTTTGTCTTTAATAAATACTTGTTCACTAAAGAGTCTGAAACAAGAAGTAACCCTTTGCAATGAGCACCCATAGACGTTGGTTTCTAAATAAAACCTTAGATGTTGGTTTCTAAATACCATTTTCCACTCATACAAACAGGGAAACTTTGGAAAATGGTTGATTCCAGCTGTGGGGCAAAAATGTACAAGTTGGACATGCAAAAAGCAGAAAAGTTAACAAATACTTCTGAGGTTGTGAAAAAAAATTTAGGAGCCAATTTGAAGGGGCTTCCACTACCTTAAATTTGAGCTCTAAGAAAAATAAAAGCTACAATAGCTTGAAATATTTCAAGCATAGGAGTCTATGAATGTGTGATGAAAGAATGTCTCCAGCTTCTGCTTATGATACAGAAATTAGAGAAAAGCTTCGCTCCCCCATTATTACAACAATAACAAAATATGTTGAAAAATCTGCAAAATCATGACTTCACTTGAATTCATCAGAGACATGAGATTTCAGATTGCAAAGCAATGACCTACTCTGAAGCCTTTGAAGAGATGGCTTATGAGCCCTTCATCACTTACAGGTGATACCTCTAGACATTGGTAAGAAAACACTTAGCTGAGGTGCCTAGGTGGCTCAGTCAGTTGGCCAACCAAGCTCAGCAGGGAATCTGCTTCACATTATCTCCCTCTGTCCCTCCCCCATTCACACTCCTGCTCTTTCTCTCTCTAAAATAAATAAATCACTGAAAGAAATAAAGTTATGAGACTAAAGGAGATCACCTGAGGTTATCTGAGGACAAAACCCTAGACTGAGGAAGAATCAACAAAGGAAAAGAAGAAGGAGAATCCAATGATATAAGAGGAAAATCAAGGAAAAATGGAGTTCTAGGAACCAAAATAACAACAAAATATCTCCAGAAAAAGGGTGTAGCCAACTGTGCAAAATACTTCTGAGAGGTTGAAGTGAAGACTGAGAGTCAGCTGTTGGACTTAGTCACACAAAGAGGTCATTAACGACCTCAGAAAGAGGTTTGTCAAGAGAGTGGTGAAGTAAAAAAACCTGGTTGGAGGTTGAGTTTAAAAGAGAATGGAATAAGAAAATTTGGACAGTGAGTATGGAAAACTCTGTTTAGGAGGAGCAGAGAAATGGAGTAGGAAGTAAGTGTGGGAAGAATTTTCTTTTTCTAGATGTTTTCTTGTTTTCTAAATATATCAATGCATTTTTTCCCCCATTGAGAATGGTTTAATAGAAGGGAAAAGTTGCTGACACTGGAGAGAAAGTGAAGGGATTGGTGTCTTTGTGCGGCTAGGAAGAGGAAGGAATCTAACTTTAAACAGGGGTTTGCCTTTAATAGGAACACAGGGACTTCATCCACAGAAGCAAAAGAAAAAGTAGAAGTAGCTTATACATATAAGGATGGAAATTTATAGATGGAAACTAACTGTGCCTATCTTCTTATGAAGTAGGAGCAAAGTCATTATTGGAGAATGCCAAAAAGGGAGGAGGTGTTCAAGGTTTGAGATCAGAGAAGGTATGAAAAAGTGGCTAGGGAGACTAGAAAAGTCTATAAACTATCGAAGTATAGTAAGTTTGGAGAGCAGCACTAAAGGCCTACTTGAATTTAATTGGTATAAATTTGGGTGTTTTTTTTCAGCCATTTTCAGCTACATGGTTTTTGAAGCTAAATTGGCTGGATTTAATCTTAATCAGTTGGTTTTTGCCAGGATAGTTTGAGGAAGAGAGATTGGGGCAGGAGAGTTGAGGGAATATGGAAAATAGTCATTAATATTTTACTACAAACACAGTATCACCATACACCTGTTAGAAAATCTGCTGTAAGAAAAAAAAAAGAAAAGATAACAAATATTGGGGAGAATGTGCAGAAAAGAGAATCCTTGGGCACCATTGGTGGGAATGTAAATTGATGTAGCCACTATGGAAAAAAGCATGGAAGTTCATCAGAAAGTTAAAAATAGAACCAGCATCTTTGAAAGAATCAATAAGATCAATAAACCATTGGCCAAACTAATTTAAAAGAAAAGGGAGACGACCCAAATTAATAAAATTATAAATGAAAGGGGAGAGATCACGACTAACACCAAGGAAATAGAAACAAACATCAAAAGTTACTATGAACAGTTACATGCCAATAAGTTTAACAACCTAGAAGATATGGATGCATTCCTGGAAACCTATAAACTTCCAAGATTGAAACAGGAAGAAATTGACAATCTGAATAGACCTATATCTAATAACGAGATTGAAGCACTGATCAAAAACCTCCCAAAAAACAAGAGCCCAGGACCAGATGGATGGGGAATTCTACCAAACATTCAAAGAAGAAATAACACCTATTTCCTGAAGCTGTTTCAGAAAATAGAAACAGAAGGAAAACTTCCAGACTCTTTCTATGAAGCCAGCATTACTCTAATCCCCAAACCAGACAAAGACCCCATCAAAAAGGAAAACTTGAGACCAATATCTCTGATAAATATGGATGCCAAGATTCTTAGCAAGATCCTTGCTAACAAGGTCCAACAATACATTAAAAAGATTATCCACCATGACCAGGTGGGATTTATCCCAAAGATCCAAGGGTGGTTCAACACTCTCAAATCAATCAACGTGACAGAACAAATCAATAAGAGAAGAGAGAAAAACCACATGGTACTCTCAATTGATGCAGAAAGGCATTTGACAAAATACAACTTCCATTCCTGATTAAAACTCTTCAAAGTATAAAGATAGAGGGGACATTCCTCAACCTCATAAAATCTATCTATGAAAAACCCAAAGCGAATATCATTCTTAATGGGAAAAAACTGACAGCCTTCCCTCTGAGATCAGGAACAAGGCAAAGATGCCCACTCTCACCACTACTGTTCAACATCAGTGTTAGAAGTCCTACATATAGCAATCAGACAACTGAAAAAAATAAAAGGTATTCAAATTGGCAAAGAAGTCAAACTCTCTCTCTTTGCAGATGACATGATACTCTATGTGGAAAACCCAAAAGACTCCACCCCCAAACTACAAGAACTCATACAACAATTCGGTAATGTGGCAGGATACAAAATCAGTGCACAGAAATCAGTTGCATTCTTATACACTAACAACGAAAAAATAGAAAGGGAAATCAGAGAATCGATTCCATTTACTATAGCACCAAAAACCATAAGATACATAGGAATAAACCTAACCAAAGAAGTCAAGGATCTGTACTCGAGGAACTACAGAACACTCATGAACGAAATTGAAGAAGACACAAAAAGATGGAAGAGCATTCCATGCTCATGATCGGAAGAATAAACATTGTCAAAATGTCTATACTGCCCAGAGCAATCTTTACTCTTTTTTTTTTTATTGTTACTAAATTTTTTTTTCCCAGTGTTCCAAGATTCATTCCCCATTCCCCACACCCAGTGCTCCACACTTTAGGTGTCCCCAGTGCCCACCACCAGGCTCTCCCATCCCTTCACCCCCCTCCCTCCAAGTCCCTCAGTTTGTTTCTGTGTCCAAAGTCTCTGTTGTTTCGTCTCCCTCCCTAGATTACCCTAGTTCCCATTTACTTTCCTTCTCCCACTGTCCTCCAGTTTACCCCTCATGCACCGCAAGTAAGTGAAACCATGCGATACTTGACTTTCTCTGCTTGGCTTATTTCACTCAGCATAATCTCTTCCAGTCCAGTCCATGTTGCTACAAAAGTTGGGTATTCATCCTTTCTGACGGAGGCATAGTATTCCATTGTATATATGTACCACATCTTCTTTATCCATTCATCTGTTGATGGGCACCTTGGCTCTTTCCACAGTTTGGCGATTGTGGCCATTGCTGCGATGAACATTGG
>PITA01035338.1:0-10614 GCA_004023965.1 Spilogale gracilis
AACAGCCAGAGAGGGAACACAAGCAGGGGGAGGGAGAGAGGGAGAAGCAGGCTTCCTGCCAAGCAGGGAGCCCGATGTGGGACTCGATCCCGGGTCTCCAGGATCGTGACCTGAGCCAAAGGCAGTCGCTCAACCAACTGAGCCACCCAGGCGCCCCCCTAACCTTCGTTTTACCCAACAGAGTCCTAGTTCCCCGGTGATGCTTCCGAGGCCTCTGCCCACCCAGCCCTCCACCACTGGGCCAGAGACGCAGCTCAGATGAGCAGAAGCACTGCACGATGCAGGGAGCCCTATCGGGGAGTAGCATTGGCTTACCCTTCCTGCTGTTACTTTTTGAGGGTGACTATCTGAGCACTGGGGTGTCTTAGGACAGGGTAGGTGCTGAGGACCCGCCCACAGAATCTGTGGAAGGGCAGGATGGATAGAAGAGCAAGGGAGAGAAGGGCTAGTGACCACAGGTAAGCACAAGCAAACCAATCTCACAGATACACCAGCTGAGCAAAAGGAGTCAAAGCCCTTGACAACAAAGGTTTCCACACACAAGTCTGGAGTGGTATGAACCTGCTTCTGTTGGGCTGGCTGAGAGACAGGGGCACCCAAGATGGCGGGCATCGCAGACGGGGTCAAGATGGCTGATCTTCCCGCCAAAGCAGCCGTGGCCACCATATCATCTCCAGTAAAATTGAACCCTGGCGAGGGTGGGGGACACGACACCGGACTGAAAGTTCCTATACCTGGCTTTCCAGGCAGGGACCACCCACCATTGTCTGGACCTTCCCCACCCCCAACCAATCACCTGGGGACACGATGTTCCCTGGCCTAATATGGGGAAAAAACACCTAAATCCAGACCTGGAACCCATAAGGCTTAAAAACCCTTACCCTCCCCAACCCAGGCGCGACTTCACCGACTCTCCTCTCCGGAGTCCCGGAACCTCGCCCGAGGGTGCTGGCAATAAAGCTCACTCTTTGGACTCGGTTTGCCTTTGCGGTCTCCGTTCTCTTTGCGACGAAAAACTTTACAGCTTCATCAAAACCTGGAGAGAGCTGAGCACCTCTTGGAATCTTCAGGCAAATAAAACTTAACCCATCTACTTTAACCATTCAATGTTGCAAAACATACTAATGGTCCTGGCTTTTAATTACCCAGAGGACACCAAGCACAGTGTGATATTTTCTCAAAAGGATTGTTACCTGGAGCATTTGTGGGACACCATGAGGACCGCCCCCCGGGGCTGATGCGTTCTGTGTCCCACGCGCGCCCCGCCCCCCCAGACCCTACCACTCTCTGAGCCTCCTTCCCAGCTGACCTCCGCGGCTCTCACAGCGTGTTGCCTTGGCTGGGACCACCCTCCCACGACTGTGAACCATCCGCTCAGCATCCACTTCTGTGCACCCTAGGCCGAAGCTCTGGGCTCCGACTGCCCCCCGCCCCAGCTCTGTGTCGCTCAGCCCGCTGCAGGAGGATGTTTAGACAATGGCAGGTGGTTCTTACCTGCTTTGGGGTTCTGGCAGCTCCTTCTCCCTGCAGGGTGCAGAGAGGCCCAGCGGTCCCTGAGGACCAAGTGTTCTGCCCCGGGCTCCAGACGCAGAACTCTCAGCAGGCCCCAGGACTGGGATGGGGTGAGGCTGAGTGAGTCTTGCGATCGCAAAGACCCCAGAGAAGAGGGGAACGCGGGTAGCCCCAGCAGGACGGTCGACCTTCTCTGCTGAAGGGGATTGTGTTCACGTGAGACAGCAGTAAGGGGAATGTCGTTAGAAGGCACGTCACCAACAGAGGGGGACAAAGGCCTGGTCCCCAGCACACCCTGCTCACCCCCTTGCGAACCGACTACCATCCCTGGGGCTCAGTCCCTAGTCCTCTTCTCTCTCCACACTCAACCAGCCTCAGGACTTTAATGTCACCCGTGTCCAAAATTCCCAAGTCAACCTTTGCTGATGGGATCTCTCTGCTGAACTTGAGGTTCATACCTCCCCACATGACAGGTCTCTGCTTGGATGTCAGGTAGAGATCTGTGTCCACCATTTTTGCTGCGTGACAAACGCCCCAGACCTTAGTGACCCAAGAGAACAACTGATTATTTCTCATGGTTCTGGTGCTCAGGACTTCGGGCTAAACTCATCTGGATGGTTCTTCCGCTCCATGGGCTGGGGCCTGGGGCCACCCTGGGGGCTGCGGTCCTCACCGAGCCTGGCTGGCACAGGAACATGGGAGAAGGCCTTTCTCCCATGTCTGGTAGGCACTCGCTGCCATCCACGGGCTTCTCCAGCAGGCTCCCTCGGCTTTCTTTCTGCTTGGTAGCCGAGTTCCCAGAAAGCAAAAGCGGAAGCTGCCAGGCCTCGTCACGCTGAGGCCCGGAACCGACCTGGCATAACTTCCCCCTGCTCCCCTGATCCAAGCAGGCTGCAAGACCAGCCCTGGGTTAAGGCCAGGGAGGCAGGGGAAAATGATGGCCAAGTGGCATGGGGGTGGGGGACGGAGGGGAGGGACCGTGAGACCCCTCCTTGGAGATTTTTCTAACAAGATATCTCACGCCCAAGCCTGACAAAATCCAACTCCCACCCTTCCCCCAGACCTGGCACCCACGGCCTTTCCCAGCCCAGCAGACAACACCTCCATCCTCCCAGTCTTCGTGCCAGAGCCCCCGGACAACATCTGGCGCATCACAAGTCCTGGCTCCGCCGGGAGAACATTCCTGAATCCTGCGCCTTCCCTCCTGCACCCCTGCGGCAGGTGAGTGAGTCAGAGTTTCTCATCAGCCCACTGGCTGTTCTCCCTCCTTCTACCCTTGGAGTCTCTTCCCAACATAGCCGCCAAGTTGATCTTCCCATGCCTTAGGTCAGATAACGTCACTCCCTGGTTCAAATGTTCCAGTGCCTTCCTATTTGTCTGAGTAGAGCCAAAGCTCTGACAGTCAGCCCCAGGGCGCTGTGCTGTCCACATCCCCTCACACTCATTAGGACATTACTGCTCAGACCTGGTTTCCCACCACTCTCTCCACTCCGGCTACCCTGGCCTTCTGTCCTCAGCACACCCAGCAGTCCCTAAGGCATTCTCTCAGCCAGGAGCAGCTGCATAATTTGCAAGGCCCCGTGCAAAATGAGAATTCTGGTCCTTGTTCTAAATAATGAAGAATTTCAAAGTGACAACAAGAGAGCATGGGAACAAGTGCAAGATCCTCTATGAGTGTGGGACCCCGCATGCACCTGCACAGGTGGGACCCCGCATGCACCTGCACAGGTCAGATGCCGCCAGGCCACACATGCCCGTACCCCTCATCACATCTTGTCCTTAGAACAGCCCTGTGAGGCAAGCAGTGTAGAGATGTCTTTCATCTTCTCTAATTGCTGATAAGGAAATCAGCTCAGAGAGGGTAGCACACAGAGTCACAAAGCCAGAAAATAGAGGGCCAGCTCGGACCCTACACCTTGGCAGGAGAGGCTGGACCCCTTCCTCCATGCCAGTCCCCCTCCCCTCCATGTCTGGGTCCAACCGTGAGAGGAGAGAGACTCTGGGAGCCCCCTTCCCAGCCCCTCTGTGCAGCCCCCATGGACACTCCCCTCCCACCCACCCTGGGTGATGGTCAAAGCACCTCCTCCTGGAATTAGGAGCTGGAGCTTGCCGCTGGGACAAAGGCCTAAGAAAGGGAGACGAAGAGGAGCGTGGAGCCCAGTAGGAACAGCATTTCCAAGGCCTGGAATTAAGACATAGGAGGAGAAAACAGAGGAAGGGGGTAGAAGGTCTCAAACAGCATAAATCAGTCCTCTGGCTCCAAGCCCCGGGAGCCTTAGAGCCCTAACGGGACACAGGGCAGAGCCCCACAAAGCCAGGTCCGAGGGGACACAGCACAGGGCCAAGAGCACAGGGGGCCCTAATTAGGGGATTACACAAGCCTGTGAGCAGGGCCACCCCAAGCCCCCACCCTGCGTCGGGACAGACTTAATGGCCCCGGCTGGAGACCCTGCCAACATAAAGTAGTCTTGTTCCCCGGCGATTTTTATAGACATTTATGGACCCGGGACAGCACTCAGCTTCTGGGGCCGGGTGCCCAGACAATGGGGGCAAAGAGGCAGGTCAGCGAAAGGACCCCATGATGAAGGCACAGAGGCAGGGAGAACTGAGGGGCATTCACCCCCTGTGCAGGGCTTAGGGCCTCCCTCACCTTATTAGAGCTGCCAGGCTGAGCCCCCCGAGGGACCTTCACCTTTGCAGACGGGGGGTGAGGCCCACAGCATGGGAGCCGGGCTCCTGGGGCCTGGGAAGCCCACCACCACCAGCAGCGTTTTAAACGTGGCTGCAGTGGACACAACAGCCCTCAGGGCAGGGCCTCTGAGCTGCTGCCCCCCCCCCCAACGGTGCCAAGGACCCTGGAAATTCCGTCAGCCCCCGCAGACCACCCCATTATTTCAAGCAGCTCACATGCTTCATTGTCATTAATTTGGTGTCGCATCCTTGCTAATCAAAGATGGCCATGACTAGGGCCCAGTGTGGGAGAGCTAAGCCCTTAGGCTGACGTCAGTCCAGCCCGCAGCAGACACAGTGGCTACTGGGCTCTCCTGTCTCACAGAACAGTGAGGGCTTGATGATTTACTCAGTGTAGCTACCAGCTACGGAGAACTTCCCACGGGCAAGCCCCTGGAGGGGAGGCTTCCCAGGAATCATCTCTTTCAGGCCTCATGTCCCCTTGGGAAGCAAGCTTGGCATCATGCTCAAGCCCATGTCACCGGAAAGCCATCAGGTTCCCAACAGCCCGAGGACACATCCTGGTAGGTGATGGGCCCAGAACTCCACCTCAGATCTCAATGGGCAATGCCGGGCTCCTTCCACATCCATGTTCACCACACTTGAGAAGCAAAAAAGGTGCCAACATCAACAAGGAGAGGATAGCTCCAGCCAGCATGGTCAAAGAGGGCTTCCCGGTGGTGGTGATGTCCGAGTGAGGCCTAGAATGGCAAGTAGGTTTGGCTAAGAGAGAGGAACAAAGAGAGAAAGAGCATGTGTAGGAGCCTGAGCATGGCAGACAGGAACCAAGGCATCCTGGAACCACGGTACGTGGCCGTGGGGCCTCTGAGTTTGGGAGTTCTACCCTTATCAGTAACTGTAACCTTAGCCAAAACTTAACAAACACCTACTATTGTTCTAACAGAATTCTACTTTATCCTCACAAATACCCCTGGAGAGAAGGACTATGCTCTTCCCCAGAAGACTGAGATGCAGGAAGACTAAGAATCTTGCTGCTGTGTAATCTCAGGCTGGTGATGGAGCAGGTCTAGAAGGCGGGCGCCACGGCAGCCGCGTCCACACGCTCAGCCACCACGCAGGGAGGCTGCTCATGGGGCGCGTTTGCATGAGCAGGCAGAAACACAGCAGCAAAACCCCAGTTCCGCTCTCAGCCCTGACACGTACATGCCAACCCCAGGCCGGCGAGCTCACCTTTGGGCGTCCTGGGCCAGCGGGCCTGCAGGCCCACAGCAGGGGGCAGGATTGAAGAGCTAGGCCACACAAGGGTTTTGCTAAAGGTGGTGGGCCGAATAAGGACCCCAAAGTTGTCCAATCCTAGCCCCCAGGAGTGTGACTGTGCCACTTTACATGGTAAAAGGGACTGAACGGACGCAGGTCATCAGGTGGGCCTGATGGAGGCACAGAGGCCCCGGAAGAGGGAGATAGCAGGCCAGAGTCCGAGAAGTGATGGCAGTAGCAGAGATCTGTGCCGGGCTTTGCCAACAGAAGAAGGGGCCACAGTCTGGTGAAAGCGGGGGACCTTGAGGACCTGGAACAGGCAAGGAACGGACTTCTTCCCTGGAGGCCCAGCAGGAAACAGCACTGCCCGCACACAGACCTTAGCACTCTGACACTGTTCGGGCCTTCAGACTGAAACAATGAGCCCGTGTTGTACGAAGACACCACAATGGTCACGCTTTGTTACAGCAGCAAAACAAACCTCCTGCATTGACTGTCCTGCCCCTCCCGTGTGGAAGCTGGTCCAGCTAGGACGTCACGCCCCAGACCCTTACAGAAGTGTCTCTTTTGGTCAGAGCAAAATGATTCTGAATTCTGCTCCCGGTGTGTAGAAAACAGGCTTCGGATAATCCCATTCTACTTCTTGTGAAGGGTTTAAAAAAAGAGAGAGAGATAAAAACTATATAATCACTTTAAATAACAACAGACTTGGGGCTCCTAGGTGGCTTAGTCATTAGGCGACTGCCTTCGGCTCAGGTCATGATCCCGGAGTCCCAGGATCGAGCCCCACATCGGGCTCCCTGCTCAGCGGGAAGCCTGCTTCTCCCTCTCTCACTCCCCCTGCTGTGTTCCCTCTCTCACTGTGTCTCTCTCTTTGTCAAATAAATAAACAAAATCTTTTAATAAATAAATAAATAGGTAACAACAGACTCTTCTGGTTTCCCCTAAATAAAACACATTTCCGACTCCGGGGGTGGTTTTAAGTTGCTTTCTGACACACTTGAACCTGTTAGTGTGGAGGCCGCCGCTCACCTCCGGGCACCTGCATCTACCTGCAACCGCCCAGGCCTGGCCCACCCGAGGCAGGCGGAGAGGGCAGCTCTGGGAAAGCAGGGCCTTCGGCGGGGTCAAGGGTTTGAGGCTTTGAGGCTTTGAGGCTTTGGGCAGGGAGTTTTCCAAGAGCTATAAATATAACAAGTCAACTTTATGGCCAGGGGATGTGGCCATATTTTATTAATAAACCTAATGAAAACTTACAGTGGGGAGGGGGAGGCAGAGGGAAGGAGATGCTGCCCATACCAACCACCGCACAGAGACAAGGGGCCGGTGGATGTTCCTGGACCAGCAAGGGCCGTGGGGTCTGCCTCCTCCACCCTGCTCTGAGCACAGATGGGCTTGGTGAACACGATCCCTGATGACCTGCATCCTACTGGCCACCAGCCAGACACACCCCTGCTGGGAAAGCCTCTCACTGCGGGAGATGAGGCCAAAGCAGGGACCAGAGACCCAGAGATGGAGATATATACATGTGTGTATGTATGTATATGTACACACACACACACACACACACACACACACACACACACACACACACACAAGCTCCTGCTGGTTCTGCTTCTCTGATCAATTTCACTTTTGGGGCACCCAGCATCCTTGCATGCCCTTTCCCTATTTCATGGGCAGAGGTCCCATTCCTTACACAGACTGAAAATGCCAGAAGCCCCTGCCTTCCCAGCCTCCCTTGCAGCCAGGGAAACATTTGATGGGTTCTGCCAGGGGCACCTGGGTGACTCAGTCGGTTAAGCACACAACTCTTGATTTCAGCTCAGGTCATCATGTCAGGGTCCCGGGATCGAGCTCTGCAGTCAGCAGGGAGACTGTGTCTCTGCTTCTCTCTCTCTCTCTCTCTCTCTCTCTCTCTCAAATGAATAAATAAATCTTTAAAAAAAGGCTGGGGGGGGGGGAGTTCTGTCAATTAGGTGCCCATGGAAGCCGGTGACACAGAGCCTGGACACCACACTAGGGAGGTCGCGAACAGCAGAGTTCACATGCCAGTTCAAGAGGCTTCCGAAGTTGGGTTCAAGAAGCCATGGCCGGCTCACTGACCATCAGGGTCACCAGTACACGTGGAGGTGCCTGCGCCCGCTATCCCAGGTGTCTTCCCGGGGCAGCTCTGCAGAGTGAGTCTGTAACACTGCTCCCGGCCGCACAGCCTCCCGACCTAGTCCTCCGGCTGTTCTGTGAGCTGCTCCCTAGTATTTAATGCATTTCTGGTTTGCTTTAATGAGCAAAATTAGCTTCAGCTGCTTGTAACTAAGCTCCCTGTTGGATGCACAGTTTAGCGAGCACAGCTCTCGATTTTGCTTGCAGCCACTCTGGCTCGAGGGGCCTGGTGGGAGGCTTTGGGAGTGGGCCAGGGACTGAGCTCTGGGTGAAGCCCTGCATTCGAGATGGGGCTGCTGCCTCGCTCCTCTTTCCAGTGAGCAGGGCTGTGGACTGAACTGGGCCCCACTCCCTGCCAAAAATTTCAGATGTGGAAGCCCTAACCCCCAACGTGACTATATGTGGAGATGGGGCCTTTACGAGAAACATAAGGTTGGCTGAGGTCATAATGATGCCGCCTAATCCGGTGAGACCAGTGGCATTGGAAGAAGAGGGGCACAGGCATCCCTCGCCCTTCCCCGTGAGCACAGACAGAAAGCATTATCTGCAAGCCAGGAACAGGGCTCTTCCTGGAAACCGCCTGTGACAGGGCTTGTTCTGGAACTTTTCAGCCCCCAGAATCGTGAGAAAATGAATTTGTTGACTGAGCGCCCCCCAGCCTATGACATTTTATTACTGAAGCCCAACCAGACTAATAGAAGCGGCCCAGAAGAGTGATGTGAGCATGAGTCTGGGCAGCAGCCAGCCTGGCGTAGGATCCTGGTTCCTCAGTGACTTAGGTAAGTGTGATCTTGCGTAAGTTACTTGGGCCCTCTGAACCTTGGCTTTATCTATAAAACGAAGATAATAACAACTGAAGTTCTGCAGGAGAGCCCAGGGTTTACTGTATTCCCGGCAGCCCTGTTCTGTCTCCTGGAGCTGGAGTCTGTCTTTCTTGCAGTAAATTCATTCATGACATGTTGTGGATGGGTGTGGGTCTCCAGGCTCCTTAAGATTTCCCAGGATTTGGGGCGCCCGGGTGGCTCAGCGATTAAGCCTCTGCCTTTGGCTCCGGTCATGATCCCGGAGACCCGGGATCGAGTCCCACATCAGGCTCCCTGCTCGGCGGGAAGCCTGCTTCTCCCTCTCTCACTCCCCCTGCTTGTGTTCCTCTCTGGCTGTGTTTCTCTCTGTCAAATAAATAAAATCTTTAAAAAAAAAAAAGATTTCCCAGGATTTTTATGGTTAAAAGGACTATCTTGGGGACACCTGGGTGGCTCAATCAGTTAAGCATCTGCCTTCAGCTTGGGTCATGATCTCCAGGTCCTGGGATCGAGCCCCATGTTGGGCTCCCAGCTTAGTTGGAAGTCTGCTTTTCCCTCTGCCTCTGCCCCCGACTTGTGCTTGCGCACCTTCTCCCTCTCTCTCTCTTTCTCTCTCTCTCTCTCCCCCTCTCAAATAAATAAATAAGATCTTTAAAAAGGGGGGGTGGCAGTGGCATGGTCCCAGAGCCCTGAGATTGAACCCTGCATCAGGCTCCCTGCTCAGTGGGGAGTCTGCTTCTCCTTCTGCTCGCCCTGCTTGTGTGTGCTCTCTCTTTATCTCTGTCTCAAATAAATGAGTAATTTTTTAAAATTTTTTTTAATTTTTTAAATTTTATTTTATTAAAAAATAAATAAGTGGGGCGCCTGGGTGGCTCAGTTGGTTGAGCGACTGCCTTCGGCTCAGGTCATGATCCTGGAGACCCGGGATCGAGTCCCACATCGGGCTCCCTGCTCGGCAGGAGGCCTGCTTCTCCCTCTCTCACTCCCCCTGCTTGTGTTCCCTCTCTGGCTGTGTTTGTCTCTGTCAAATAAAGAAAATCTTTTTTAAATAAGTAAATAAATAATTAAAAAAAATTTTTTTTACATCTGAGGGCACCTTATTAGCTCAGTCAGTTAAGCATCCGACTCTTGATTTCGACTCAGGTCGTGATCTCTGGGTCGTGAGATCAAACCCCGTGTGGCTCCAGGGGAGGAGGTTCCCTGCCAGACTTCTGTGCTCCTTTTAGAGGGCAAGCTGTTGCTATAAGTAGCCCCTCAAGGCTGTGCCGTCTTTGAGAGTGAAGACCACATGGGGGTCTTCAGGACCTTCTTCCTGGGCCTTTTCATTTCTGACATCTTTTTTCCTCCTTTTCCACCCTAGGACCCATCCCCCTCCCTTCTCCTGGATCAGGTGAGTATCTGTGGCGATTGGCAGAAGACCCAGCTCTCGCCCTGGGCACTGAGAGCTTTTTGGGAATGGAGAGAGGGAATGGGGTACAAAGATGGTAAGTGCGGAACACCCTCTTTTACCCTGCTTCTTCCCTAAAGGGGCTGGAGACCCTCAACGAGTGGAGGAGAAGGTCCTCAGTGGACCATGGGTCCCTCGTAACCAGTCTGGTGCTGAGCCAGCATCTGGGGCCACAGACTGTGGTCTGGTAGTTTCCCGACACCCACATGTGTAAAGTAGGTGCAATGAGAATGATCTAATAATATATATAATGTGCTGGCTATATCATAAATACATATATGTGATTACAGGGGCCTGGTGTCACCCAGCTGTGGGGGCTGGGAGGGGGGCCCTGCCCTAGCTGGTGACGCAGCCGGAAGTCAGTCATGGAGGAGGGAAGTCAGGGAAAGGCAGGAGGAGCCGAGCCCAGAGGATGGACTAGAGTTAGCATGCATGATGGGAATGGCCTGGTTCTGGCACCCCTTGTCCCAGAGTCAAACAGCCCCTGGCCAGGAGCAGCAGAGGCTGAAGGAGGAGCGCAGGCCATGCCAGCCGGGTAGGCCTGCCCGTCAGCCACGGTGTGTGCAAGGGGCAGGCGCCCGCGACCCTACTCCAGTCTAAGGGAGGGGAACATAGCTGCCACGAGCCTTCTTCAAAGTCTCAGGCAGGCGCGCCTGTGGCTCACTCAGGTCATGATCTCAGGGTTGGGAGCTGGAACCACATCTGGCTCACCTTCAACCCAGAGTCTGCTTGGGATAGTTT
>PITA01035339.1:0-10615 GCA_004023965.1 Spilogale gracilis
AGAAGAAAGGGAGAAACAGAGAGAGCTTTTTGCCGATGTTCTTTGTCTCTCGTGGCGGTCCAGAAGTGGGAAATATCACATTTCAGGCTGGTTTCATGGGTGTTCACGGTGGTCTTGTAGTGGTTTTTTTGTTGGAATTCAGCTCTCTTCAGGGAACTCCCTGAAATGCGGTCACCTGGCCTTCCGCCATCTTGACCCCCTGGAGGTTCCTCAAAAAGTTGAAAATGGAGCTGTCCTATATAACCCAGGAATTGCACTCCTGGATATCTACCCCAAAGATACAAATGTAGTGATCTGAAGGGGCATGTGGCACGTGCATTCTGATGTTAGCCAGACTATGGAAAGAGTCTAGATGTCCATCAATAGATGAATGGATAAAGAAGATTGGTGTATATATATGCGATGGAATATTATACAGCCTTCAAAAAATGAAATCTTGCCATTTGCAATGATGTGGATGGAACTAGAGGGTATTATGCTAAGTGAAATAAGTCAATCAGAGAAAGACAATTATCACATGATTTCACTGATATGTGGAATCTGAGATACAAGGCAGAGGATCATAGGGGAAGAGAGAAAAAAATGAAACAAGATGAAACCAGAGAGGGAGACAAACCATAAGAGACTCTTGATCTCAGGAGACAAACTGAGGGTTGCGGGAGTGGAGGGGGGTGGGAGGGATGGGGTGGCTGGATGATGGACATTGGGGAAGTTATGTGCTATGGTGAGCACTGTGAGTGATATAAGACTGATGAATCACAGACCTGTACCCCTGAAATAAAGAATACATCATATGTTAATCTAAAAAAGGAATATGTACTATAAATAACAACAACAAAAAAAGAAACTGTGCTAGGTGCTAAATTATTAAGCTAACTACACACTGTTAAGGGGGAAAATATCTCATTTTTAGTAACAACTAAAAATCCCTTATAATGGGGCACCTGGCTGGCTCTGTCAGTGGAATGTGCAACTCTTGATCTTGGAGTTGTGAGTTCGACTCCAACTACGTGCTGGCCATAGAGATTACTTTTAAAAAGCCCAAAAACTTATTGATGGGGTTTGAAGGTTGGGTTTTGGAGCTGACAGCCAAGAAAGAACTCTTGAGATGCTTTCAATGCAAAAAAGATGGTTTTATTAAAGCACGGGGAAGCACCCGTGGGCAGAAAGAGCTGTACTAGGGTCATGAGGAGTGGCCCATTATACACTTTCAAGTTGGCAGGGGGCTAGGGATAGCACAGGCCTCCAACATATTTTGGAAACAAGGTTTCCAGGATCCTGAGGGGGCTAGATATGGTTAAGAAAAGGTCATTTACTACTGTTTAGTAAACCTTCAATCATGAGACCCTTCAGATACATATATATCAGTGGGCCATATGCTTGGAGGTTGCTTCTTAACATGTATCCTGGCGATAGAGATAAAGGAAGTTTCCAAAGAAATTTGTAAATACTTATTTGTTTGTTTGTTTGAGAGAGAGAGAGAGAGAGAGAGAGAGAGAGAAGGAACTCGAGTGAAAAATTCCTTTGGAGCAGTGCCTGGGTGACTCCCCCGCACCTGATGCTGAGTGATGTTGAGCACTTTTTCATGTGTCTGTTGGCCACTTGTGTGTCTTCTTTGGAGAAATGTCTGTTCATGTCTTCTGCCTATTTCTTGACTGGATTATTTGTCTTTGGGGGTTGCGGGGGAAGAGGCTGGAACAAGGAGAGAGAGGCAGAGAAGCAGACTCCTGAGCAGAGAGCCTGACACAGGGCTCAATCTCACAACCCTGAGATCATGACCTGAACCAAAATCAAGAGTGTGACATTTAACCAACTCAAGCTACCCAGGCACTGCTCCAAAGGAATTTTTATATGTTAAAGAAGACTTACAGAATCCTGGGGGTTGGGCTAAGATTGTCTTTTGCTCTTAGCAAAGTATCAACATCAAGCCAGCTGAGCTTCCGGAGTAAGGTCACTCTGCTGTTTCCAGGACTTGTCAATAGGCTGTATGTAGTAAGGAAATGTATTTTTTTTATTTTGCCTTTTTAGTTTTTAAGAATACCTGTTTTGTTTTGTTTTGTTTTTTAAGTCTTATAGAAACGATCTAAGAAACAGAAATTAAATTTTGGCTTTTAAAAAATGTTAGGTTTTGTTGTTGTATATAACCTTTTATTTATTTGGATATTTAATCAGAAACAGATTTAAAGATGATATTTTAATTTTTTAAACTATTTTATTCATTTATAATACAGAGAGCACACACTATAGGGTGAGGGACGGGGGAAGCCACAGTCAAAGGGAGAGTGAGAAGCTGACTCCTGGGTGAGCAAGGAGCCCCATGCAGGACTCAGTCCCAGGATGCTAGGATAATGACCTGAGCCAAAGACAGATGCTTAACTGAGCCATGCAGGCACCCCAATATTTGAATTTTAACAGCCCTTTAAATGTCTTGAATCTGTCCCCTGAATCAAGTAAATATTTCAAAACTGACAACGTCCCATTTATTTTTGGTATTTATATATAATTGGACTGTCCAGGTCTTGTCCCCTTTTATTCATTATCTCATTTCATCAGTAACTAAATCTCTACCCTCTATCAGGGTTCCCTGCAGAGAAATGGACATAAAGAAAACTTATTCAGCTTTAATGAATAGAGAAATAGTTCCTGGAATTTCTGGATTTAAATAAATACTAAAAATGTGTTCATCAGTGAATTTCATTTATTCATGTTATTATTCATAGTAGAATTAGTAATCTCCAAAATGCTATTCTCTTCTTATAAAAGCCCACTTATTCTTCTTTCTTCCATTCAACCAATCTTTACCAATTACTTATAAGGATATGGCTAACAGCATATATTTGTCTTTTCCACTAAAATGTGACTCCATTGTGGTCCAGAAGTGCCTTTCATTTCCATCTTTCCATTCTCAGCATGTTACATCTGGTATTTAAAGAGCCATTCAAGGGCACCTGGGTGACACAGTCAGTTAGGCATTGGACTTGGTTTCAGCTCAGATTGTGATCTCAGGGTTGTAAGATGGAGACCTGAGTCAGACTCTGCACTCAGCATGGAGAGTCTGACTGAGATTCTCTCTTCTTCCCCTTCTGCCCCTCCTGCTTATGCTCTCTCTCTCAAATAAATAAATCTTTTTTTTAAAAAAAAGGCTATTATTTTTTAAAGATTTTATTTATTTATTTTTGCAGAAGAGAGAGCAAGAACACAGGGGTCCCTGGAAGGGGGTGTTGGAGAGGGAGAAGCAGACTCCCCGATGAGCCAGGAGCCCGATGAGGGACCCTATACCAGGACCCTGGAATCATGACTTGAGCCAAACGCTGATGCTTAACCAAGTGAGCCACCCAGGCACCCAAGAGCTATTCAATAAACATCTGTTCAAGAATGAGTGAAAGAATAAAAAGAATAAATATGGTCTTTCCAGAACCCAGATCCATCGATAGTGTTCTGTTTTCTCAAAGATGATGAAAGCGATCCACGGTCATGTTGCACATTTCACTGACATTCCAGAATGCCCTGGTCCTGATAATATTTACTTGCCCTTCTAGAAAGGCCTTTGAGAGTTTTCAGTAAAGGAGAACAGTAGGATATCATAACCAAAGCCTCAGAAGCTCTCCTTCTGGGTATGCAGTAGACATCAGGAGCTTTCCCTGCGTTTAACATTGTCTTTATTCTTGGTCAAGTACAACACCTACTTCTCCCTGACTTCTGACTCTCACTTTACTCTAGTAAAACAATCAAGCCTTTTTTTTTTTTTTCAGCAGCTCAGGGTTAATTGTTCTAAAGCTTGACCTTCGTACTGTTTTTAATCCCTATCCTCTTGTATCCACGGATGCTGCCTAGCTGATATATTTTTACTTATTTATGCAGCTCACATGCATAAGCTCTTGCTACCTGTGCTGCTATGATAGGAAAAGTCACCAAAGGAAGGTGACCTCTTATAAACTGTTCAGATAGAGCTTTTAACAAATGGTGGTTTAGAGAAATAGTTGTAATGCCTGTGTCCTTTCCTTTCACTGATCACTTACCAATTCAAATGTTCCTCTAGTTGTTACTTATTCTTTTTTTAATTGTGCAAGACTGAAGCTTACTAACTGTATAGTAGCCTAACTGGGAAAAAAAATCAATGTTTAACAAATAAGTGAGGCATTAACTATATGAAAGTTGGTCATGTCAAAAACAGACATCTGACTTACCCAGAATAACCATCCTATGTTCTAGTGAGAGGGGTTGGTGTAAATTTCCTATCAGGTTGCTGAAATATTGAAATGTTTCAGGGATTCTTGAGGATTTCATGGCCAAGAAAGTGTACGAACTCCTCCTAAAAATAATTTCAAGTTGAGAGCAATTGCCCCAGTGGAAGACCAGGAGAACTAGAAAACAGAAATTCTGCTCCTAGGTCCAGGAAAAATTTTATATCAGATCCTGGGAAAACTGCCAGAAATTCACATTGCCCTTGATTCCTTTTCCAGATGCCTTTTTTACTAGAGGGTGGATTTTTTTTTAAGGGTCTTCTGATATGTATGCATTCTTCTTGTATTTTAAATCCTTAATGAATTCCAAATGTTCCCTTTGCTTATTCTTGGGTACTCCAGGACTTAAATACAAGCCAGAAAGGAACAAATTCTTTTTCTGACCTCTTACTCCATGATTGCCATTGATCACCTCTGAATTGTAAATTATGCACTTCTGAAACTGTGAGCCCCCAGCTGCCTTTACCTTCCTCAAGCCATTGTTACCTGGGGACAAGCTCCGCTGGATGAGCAGATATGATAGTATCTCAAATGGTAGTTTCTCATTTTTGTTTATACATATGAGTGCCTCTCATATGAAATGACTCCTGCATTTAGACAAAATTCCTCGTATGTATTACAAACCAGCACCTTCATCTTAGATTACCACTAATCTCAGTGATGACTTCCAAAAGCTGTTCTTAACATCAAAATAAAGTCTTTATCTTTGGGGTGCCTGGGTGGCTCAGTTGGTTAAGCCACTGCCTGTGGCTCAGGTCATGATCCTGGAGTCCCAGGATCAAGTCTCACATTGGGTTCCTGGCCCCGTGGGGAGTCTGCTTCTCCCTCTGACCTTCTCCCTTCTCATGCTCTCTTTCACTCTCTCCCTCTCTCTCTCAAATAAATAAATGAAATTTTTTAAAAAATAAAGACTTTATCTTTGCTTTTACAAAATGTAAACCTATGATACATTAAAAAATGTAACAGGTCAAGAGAATTAGAAGATGAGCCACATACAAGAGAAAATATTTGCAAAAGACACATACGATAAAGGACCGTGATCCAAAAATATGCAAAGAACTCTTAAAACTCAACATGAGAAAACAAACAACCAGATTAAAAAGTGGACCAAAGACTTTAACAGATAGCTCACCAAAAAAGATATACAGATGGCAAATAAGCACATGGTAAGATGTTCCATATCATATCTCATCAGGGAAATGCAAATTCAAACAGTGAGAAAAACAACAATAATAACAAAAGGAGATACCACTATATACCTATTAGAATGGCCAAAATCCAGAACCCTGACAACACCAAATGCTGGCAAGGACGTGGAGCAGCAAGAACTCTTATTCACTGCTCAGTGACTGCTGAAGACAGTCTGGCAGTTTCTTATAAAAACAAAACATACTCTCATTATATAACCCAGCAGTGGTGTTCCTTAGTATTTCTCCAAAGCAGATGAGCTTTATTTATAATTGACAAAACCTGAAAACAGATAAACTGTGGTATGTCCAGACAATGAAATATTATTCAGCAGTAAAAACAAAAGGCTATGAAGGAAAGCTATGAAAAGACAAAGAGGAATCTTAAATGCATATCACTAAGTGAAAGAAGCCAATGTGAAAAGGCTAGATACTTGATGATTGCAATTCTATGATATCCTGGAAAAGACAAAACGGTGGAGACAATATGAAGATTGATGGTTGACATGGATAAGGAGGAGAGAAGAATAGGTGGGACAGAGGAGTTTTATATGACACTATATGGTATGTATGTATGTATGATATGATTTGTATGATACTTGTAATGGTGGATACATGTCATCATACATTTGTCCAAACCCATAGAATGTACAATACCAAAAGTGAACCCTAATGTAAACTTCAAAGTTCAGGTTCATAATGATTTGTGAATGTATTTTGACAGAATATACCACTAAATTTTAACAAATCAATTGTATGAATTTTAAGAGATATACCAGGCTGGTGAAAACAAGGGAAGCTGTGCATGAGTTGGGGCTATGTGTGAGTATATGTGAAATCTCTGTTACCTTCCTCTCAATTGTGCTGTGAATATAAAACTGCAATAAAAAAGAAGTTCTACTAAATATGTTTTAAAAAACTATACATATGTTTAAAAATACAATTTAACTGAGTAAATTTTAAAGATCCAATTGGCTTATTCAATAATTCATGAATTAGGTAGCATTCTATCTGGTATATAGCAAGAACCCTATAAAATGAAAGGCATTTACAGGCAGAGGGGGCAGAAAAAAACCTTAGAAGCAAACAGTGGGTTGTTTCAGGCAAGGTCACCTTCCTTTTGGGTATGGCAGGGGTCTATCAGGTGGATTAGTGCTGACCAGGAAATTCCAGGCTGACTGGTTAAGATTGCATTCCTGAGAGAAGCTGAAAATGCAATCACATTAGGGATTAAGTCTTGGTTTAGTGATGTGGGCTTAGTACAAGTGACTCCATTTGGTGCCTGTTGTCTCTTAAAAAAAAAAAAAAAAAAATATATATATATATATATATATATATATATTAAATTGTGTGTGTGTGCGTGTATACACACGACTGACTGGAGAGTTGAGGGTTAAAATGGTGTCAAACCAAATTCATCTTCCCATTAAAATATCACAAAAGAGTTTTTGAAAAATAAGAATCAACTTTTTTTTTAAAGATTATTTTATTTATTTGACAGAGAGCGAGCGAGAGAGCGAACACAAGTAGGCAGAGAGAGAGGAGGAAGCAGGCTCCCTGCCGAGCAGGCCTTGATCCCAGGACCCTGAGATCATGACTTGAGCCAAAGGCAGAGGCTTTAACCCACTGAGCCACCCAGGCGTCCAAGAATCAACTTCCACTTACAATATGGAGGAGGCTAAATCTAGAA
The DNA here is from genome assembly GCA_004023965.1 of Spilogale gracilis. Taxonomy (NCBI): domain Eukaryota; kingdom Metazoa; phylum Chordata; class Mammalia; order Carnivora; family Mephitidae; genus Spilogale; species Spilogale gracilis. Next base: position 7,122 of record PITA01035339.1, read on the forward strand.
ACTTTATCATGGATAATTTATCCTCTGAAAAAGAAGAGTAAGGGTCCCTGACTGACTCACTAGGTAGAGCATGCGACTCTTCATCTTAGGGTTGTGAGTTCAAGCCCCACATTAGGTGTGGAGCTTACTTAAAATAAAAATTCAAAAAAATATTTGAAAAAAAATTTTTAATTTTTTAATTAAATTTCTACCTAGCGAAGTTGCTAGGTAGAAATTAAGCCTTCAGACTGTTATTCAGCCAGAATCTACAAATCCCCAAAGGTGGAATCCTGGAAGTACAGAGGGCTAGGGAGGCTGGGGAGGCAGGAAAATGTGATGGCTAGGCCCCAGGAATAAGGAGCTACAGGTAAAGCAGCCTGTGTAAGCACACTGAGAGGCCACAGTATTCACGCTTGTAGTTATTCACGCTTCAGTTATCACAGCTGATTAAAAAAGAACCACAGATAGCCTCTGATTCTTGACAACACAAATTCTCCTCGTTGGGAACAACCAAGTGAGTCAGGACAAGACCTTGTCATGGTGCCTGCTCGACAGGCAATAAATGTAAATGTCTGCTGGGTTCCACAATTTGGCCAAGGGAGCATGTTCTTCTTGCATCTTCCTATAACTTTAGACCTAACAGTTCTCAAGAGAATGGTAAAGAGAAGCAGAGGAAATTTCACCTATCCGGTGGCCAACTCATACTGGAAGGAACTTCCCTCCTTAACATGTAATAGGAAAACAATCATCACCACAACCTAAGAGAGACCAAAAACTCTACAGTTTAAGGAAATAGAACACTATGTGAAGAAGACTCCAATGAAGAACATATATCTGAAAATGACTTACTATAGGAAAAGAATACTCTAGAAAATGTCTGTGTCCTTAATAGAATGCAAGGAGACATGATGTCTATCAAATGGTGACCCATCAATTAAGAATGCAAGGAAACTAAAAATTTCACTGGGGAATTAAAATTTTCATTGGAGGCAAGAAAGCAAAATAGATTCTGTTGATAATCAAATCAATAATTCATAGGATAAGTGTGAGTTTTTTCAGGGAATCTTCCTTACCTTTGTGTGGGCAGTTAATGCTTACAGCTCAGGTTTCCACACACATAGTTAGCTGTTACTTCACTGTCCCTCACTGTAATTGCATTTGGTGTCTGTGTCTGTCGGAGACTATGAGTCCTTTCAGGGAGGGACCATGATCTACACATTCTTTTTTGTTTTTTTTTTTTAAAGATTTTACTCATTTGGGCGCCTGGGTTGCTCAGTGGGTTAAAGCCTCCGCTTTCGGCTCAGGTCATGATCTCAGGGTCCTGGGATCGAGGCCCCCCTTGGGCTCTCTGTTCAGCAAGGAACCTGCTTCCTCCTCTCTCTCTCTGGCTGCCTCTACTTGTGATGATCTCTCTCTCTGTCAAATAAATAAATATTTTAAAAAATATATATATAAGATTTTATTCATTTTATTTTATTCATTTTTTATTATTTTATTTTATTCACTCATTTTATTTTTTAGAAAAACAAAGCTAAAGTAATAGACTAAGGAATGAGGAGGGCATCAAGAGTAAATCAATTATTTTAAATTTTATTTCCATTCCAGTATAATTAACATGTGGTATTAGATTAGTTTCAGGTGTATAATATAGTGATTGAGCAATTCTATATAGTACTCAGTGCTCATTAAGGTAAGTGTACTCTTGGGGCACCCGGCTGACTCAATCAGTAGGGCACACGACTCTAAATCTTGGGATCATAAGTTTGATTCCCATACTAGGCATAGAGATAACTTTAAAAATTAATTGAAAAGATAAAATAAGTGTACTCTTGATCCCCATTCACCTATTTCACCCATCCCCCCACTCACCTTCCGCTCTGGAAACCATCTGTTTGTTCTCTATAGTTTAGACTTTTTTTGTTTTGTTTTGTTTTGTTTTTTTGGTTTGTCACTCCCCCCCCCCCGTTTTGTTTCTTAATTCCACATATAAGTGAAAGTACACGGTATTTGTCTTTCTTTTGCTTAGCTTTACACTCTCTAGATTCTTCCTTGGTGCTGCAAATGGCAAGATTTCATTCTTTTTTATGGCTGAGTAATAGCCCTTCTTGAATTCACTTCTTCTTTCTCCATTCATCTATCAATGGATACTTGGTTGGTTCCATATCTTGATTATTGTAAATAGTGCTGCCATAAACATAGGGGTGCATATAGCCTTTCAAATTAGTGTTTTTGTATTCTTTGGTTAAATATCCAGGAGTGTGATTACCAGATCATATGATAGCTTTATTTTTCACTTTCTATAAGTTATAAATTTATAACTATTTATAACTAAATCTATTATAAATTTTAAAAATAAAGTAGTGAGACAATCAGTTCAACTTAGAATTAAGAGAGGAAATGCTACTTTTCTAAGGTCATTCTAGAAGTCAACAGAGTAGTTGAAAATACTTATCACAAGATCAGTTTCCTTTTTCTTACTCCCTAAATTCATTTCTTTTTCCTCCATGTTTTGTACTTGCCAATGACATTTACAGATACTACAGTGTTAGCTGTTACAAGAGATAAACCCAAATCTCAGTGGCTTAAAAACTAGAAGTTACCCCTCAATAAAGTCTAAAATGACCAGGGAATAGGCTCTCAAGGATCCAGGCTCCTTTCGTTTCATTTTCCCACTCTCCTCTAAAGTCTTGCAATCCTCTCCATTCAGTTGGCAGAATGAGGTCTATCTAGTGACTGAACAGAGGTTCACATGGGAAGATTTTATGGGACAGGCCCACAAGTGGAGCACATCACTTTGGTCATATGCCATTAGCTAGTGCTCACTCACATGGCCACATCGAACAGCAAGAGAGACCTGGGCAATGCAGTGCAGCTGTGGCTCTGATAGAGCACAACTTAAAAGGGGGGAGGGTTGAAATATTATTTTAAATGAGTCCTTCTCCAAACGACTCTACTTGGGAGCCAAAGAGCACAATGGGTTTGGTCAAAAACTGTGAGTCGGTCTCTGCCATGAACTCCAGATTATCCCAACAACAGATAATCATAATTTAGAGCACTATGTGCAGCTCTCTCCCTACTTTCTTAATGCTTGCAATAACCTGATGGAATTGGGTATTAGTATATGCAATTTAGTAGCCTATGGTCACATAGCTCTGATAGATAAACCAAGATGTGTACCCAGCAGAGAGCCCACTGCATTATGCTGCATTTCTCCAATTAACTCACATAAAGTGAGGCTATAACCTGACTGAATGGCTTAAAAGATTACCTAACTGCTGCTTCATCAGTAGAGTCCATCTTTTGAGGTTTTCCAATTTGAATAATGCACCTATGCAAATTCCCATGAACTCTTATTTTAATGTACAGCATAGATCTGAAGAGGTCATGACAGTCCCTTGTACATGAGGGGAGCCTATTCACTGTCTCATCCCTGCTAACAAACTAACACAGACTTATGTTTCTAGAGGGAACATCTTTATACATCACTTATTCTTTTTAAAGATTTTATTTCCTTG
>PITA01035340.1:0-10624 GCA_004023965.1 Spilogale gracilis
GTGTTATAAACTGAGGCTAGAGGTATAAGGTTCTTAAACATTCTCACATGTCTTGAATTTGAATTTTTCCATGTATTCTTCCTTAATACCCAAAGTCCTGGATGAATCAGTGAGGACGTGTACTAAGGTTGGTGAGAATATCATAGCAGTAGCGTCACCCGTCCTTTTGTTTCTTCAGGGTCAGATCAAGTTCTTGGCCAATAAAAGGCTTACAAATTTATGCCAAACAGAACTAACAGAGGCAAAAATTGTGAAAATTCAATGTGATTCCCAAAGGACTCTGAGCACCTGGACCCTGTCAGGTGGAGCCCAAGGAAGCAGGTATGCTGTATTCACACAGCATAGGCCCAAAGGAGACCCAAAGGTGGATCTTTATGAAAACTCTAGAAAAATTTACCTTCAAAATCTGTGATACAGATGATCTGAAATGTCTCTGGACATTCCTAAAGTAAATCAAATTTGATCCCAAGGCTTACAGAAAAAGGTTGTAGTGTTTTACCTTGTGTTTGCTTTGGTGCCATAGCTTCACAAGATATTCCATTTGAAAGATACAAGTCTTTACCCAGCTTCTCTTCCTTCTACCCGCCCTCCTCCCCACTCCTTTTCCCCTCAAAACACTATTGATGGTTTGCCATTTATAAGTGTACAATGATAATATGAGTGTGTAAGATAATGTACAAAGGGCTGTTTGTTTTCTATCTATTCCATGACATCATTTCCCACAAACCTCACAAATACCAAAACCTCTCCAAAGTTTTGTTTCCTCATTGACACCAGAGCTTCAGTATCTGCAGATAGACTGATGATTTCAAATCTGTATGATTTTTCAGCTCAGATTATGACAAGAAAGCAACTATATTAACTAAAAGGGAGCATAATAAAGCCCTGCCCTGTGCACCTGCCCTCCAAAGAGAACACAGCTGACCCTGGGAACCTACATGCAGGGTGGAGCGGTGAGGTCAGGAAGGGAGCCGCAAGGCCCAGCAAGCAGACCAGAGCTGTTTCTCTGCGGACAGAGCCATCAGCCAGGATTTTCAGAGTAGCTTAGAGAGAAGTGTGGAATATTGTGGAAATCAAGAAGTAAATATTTTTGTGCTTGAAGGGAACATGGTGTAAAATTAGGGACCATGAGTAAATAGTAAACCCTGATACAAGAACACAGCTGTATGGAGACCGTACTCCTAGGGGTCATCAATCGCTCTTTTTTTTGTAAATAACAACCCCAGTATGGGCTAAAACTAAACTAAGGCATGTCCCAGCCTACATGAGAGCAGACAGTTGTCACGTGACTTACTTGAGAAAACAAAATATAAACAGAAGTTTTGAGTGGGACTTCTAGGAAGGCTGATTAAAAGTAGCTGCCTCGGGCACCTGGGTGGCTCCGTCAGTGGAGCACTTTCTGCTTAGGTCACAATCCCAGGATCTGGGGATCGGGCCCCACGTAGGGCTCTCTGCTCAATGGAGAGTCTGCTTCTCCCTTTGTATGTGCACTCTCTTTTTCTCAAACAAATAAATAAAATCTTTTTAAAAATAATAAAATAAGAGTAGCTGCCTTTTTTTGAAGGAAAGTCCCTGTTACCATTTATTTTCCCTTTCCTTTTTCTGTGGTCTGTAACAGGGACATGAGGGCTGTAGCATCAAAACCCTTCTCTGACCATGGGTGACCTTGAAAATGGAAGCACGAGCTAAACTGTGGGGAAACAGAAAATGTGAAAAAGTCCTGAGTCTTTAGTGACTATAGAACCACCAAACCCACCCTGTATTATCTCTGGATTTACGTTGCCATAGAGAAAAACAAACTTATTTAAGTCACAGTTATCTTAGGTGTTCTGTAATATCCTAAATGATACAAGGACAATCCCAGCACTGAACTTCTGGACAGTAATGCCAGAGGTGAACATCAGCGCCACTGGACAGAGTGGAGGAAAAGGAGAGCACAGACAAAAAAGGAGGCTGTTCACTTGGGTGTATGTTGTTGTTACTGAGAAGTTTGTCATTCTCGACAAATCCTTTGATCACCTTTGTAAAGTTTGGAGATAAAGAAACTCAGCAGTGCTTTCAGAAACTGGGACTTTGCCTGTCTTATGCTATCAAGTGTCTGGAACCCATAGGAGAAAAAACAGACCAGCCACACTCCTTACACAGCACAACCATTTACAGACTTGCTCCTAATCGTGATGCAAGCTGCTCGAGTACCACAGACAACAATACAATGTAAGAAGTGGGGCCTCTTCCTTACATTTAATAACAATTTATTGGGCATCTACAATTGCATGGATCCTAAACTAGCATTAAAATCAGAGAAAATAAGAAGACATAAGCCCTCAAGGAACTTATTGTTTAGAATGAGACCAAGATGGGTGCCTGGGTGGCTCCTTTGTTAAGTGTCTGCCTTCGGCTCAGGTCATGATCCCAAAGTCCTGGGATCAAGCCCTACATCATGGTCCCTACTCAGCAAGAAGCCTGCTTCTCCTCCCCCCACCCCCCCTGCTTGTGTTCCTGCTCTACTATCTCTCTGTCAAATAACTAAACCAAATCTTGAAAGGAGGAAGGAAGGAAGGAAGGAAGGAAGGAAGGAAGGAAGGAAGGAAGGAAGGAAGGAAGGAAGGAAGGAAGGGACCAAGATAAATAAACAGTGTCATGAAAGGGAAGGATCTCAACATTCGTAGGAAGCAAACTGATTCAACCACAAGAAGAAAATGCTTCTCAGAAAGCATTATAAAAATGCACATTAGCTGTCCAGGCAAAGGTAAATAGAGGTAGCATGGAGACTACCCAGGCAAGGAAAGCCATGCACACATACAGGAAGATTCCGAGAGCAATGACATTTAGGGAACTGGTTTGTTAAATGACCTGCATTTGATGGGATACAAACAGGATATATTCTTTCTCTTTTATCGCTGGGTCCATCACGCTCCTTTGGGTCTTCCCTGCCCCTAGCCCCTTTAATGACATCCTGGGCCGCTCCTATAACCTTTTGTTGTGCCCAAGCCGTGAGACCTCCGAAAAAGACCACCGGAGACCAGATTCAAAGCCAAGTGGCAAGGGTCGTTTATTGTCAGGTTTGAACCTGGGCCTCTGTGCAGATGTTACCGGTCAGGCTCAGAGACCCTGAACAGCAAATTTTTCAGCTTTTTATAGGCTGGCACAAACAAGTCTAGGACCACTTCCTTTTGCAGTATCTGGGGGCCTCCCAGAGTTTCAAGGACATGAACGGGTAGGGGGTGGCCAAGCAATTCTGAAGCAAGCAGTTACAAGTTATAAGCTTCTCACTTTCAGTCATTTTCACCTCTAAAAATAGTTTCAATTTCAGGTATTAAAAATTCCAGAGCCATATACATCAAGATTTGAGTCTCACAGCTTTCTACAACATCCGCACACTGACCACTTCAACATCTCCCTCTCTAGGGCCAGCTTATAGTGAATTTCAACTTCCCACATGACATCTACACTCAGATTTCTAACGGACATCTCAGAATCAACTTGCCCCAACCTGCTCCACACCCAGCAGAGCCCTCCTCAGATAATAAGAATTTCATCTCAATGGTCCAGGTCAAAAATCACGCTAGTCTGGACTCTCATTCCCCATATCCAATCCTTAGCAAACGTGGTTGTCTTTATTGCTTGGCAAGCATTTCTCATCTCTTCCACTCTGAACTCCTTCCCCATATGTCCTCTTCCCTTTCCTACTTCATTCATTTTTTTTCCATATTAAATACCATCTTTTACATATTTCATTTATTTACTATTCTGATTTGGCCATTTTTCCTCCTCTATCAGGTTATATAGTCTGTAAAAGTGAAAGTCTTTCTGTTTTATTCACTGATGTATTATTCACTGTGTCTAGAAAAGTGGCAGGCATACAACAAAAGCCCAATGAATGTCTACTGAAGGAATAACTTAGCACATCCCAGTCACACTCTCTTTCCTCTCCCCAGCTCAAGCTTCCCACACCTGCAGTGGGTACAGAGATGTGTCTGCTTCTTAATCTTCCTACTCTATCCCTTCCATGTGGTTGCAAGTCTCCCCAAAGGACAGAGGGAGGAAAATAGGGAGGAGGGACTAGAAGACATGAAACAGAGGTCTTATCTGGCAGATGGGCTTATAGTTCTCCCTTGGCTCTCTCCAGTTAGGTATCAGACCCTCACTTACGGAGAGCATTTTAATACTGGTTGTTTAATAAGATCTGGGATGTTCTCTAGGGATTGTCCCTGGTTTCCACAAGGACCTCTGCACTGCCTCTGTTCCAAACACACAACACATTCCCTCCACTGGTATTTTTAAAGATCTATTTCTTTATTTAAGAAAGAGAGAGGAAGAAACCCAAGCAGACTCTGCATGGAGCCCAAGCAGGGCTCAATCTCATGACCCTGAAATCACGACTGAGCTAAAACCAAGAGTTGGACACAACCTACTGCATCAGTCAGGACCTCCCATCCCTCCACGGATTTTTGGCAAACTCCTTCAGGAAGTTTGAAAATGACATATAGAGGGAGTTGGGTGCTCCCTCCATGACATCAACTTGGACCATGGGAAGCTCCCACATCCTTGTCCTGAAAAATATTTCTTCTACCAACTGCCACCTGGTTCCCTTCATATTGTCACTTTCAGTCTCCCACTATTCAAATTCATCAGGGGGATGTAATCACAAGATTCTCTGTTCACATGTTTCCAATCCCCAGGGAAGAATTCTCTCAACTCTCTGCTCCAGTAACACCACAGTGCAATGTAACAAAGCTATGGTATAAAACATAGACACCAAGCTGGTAAGATGTGGTTCCCTCTTTCAGACACCTCCAGGCTCTGACACTCTTAATGACTTCTTGCATGTCTTGGGCAAGAGGATATGGTCTCTCTGATTTCCATGAAGAGAGAGGGAAAATACTGCAGCATCATCTAACACTACTAATTCTCCTACTGTCCAAAAAAACGTCTTTTGAATTTCTGATTTTTTTCCTATGTAGTCTAGAGGTGAGTTGTGGAAAATGATAGTCACAAAGTCACATTGTTATCTTTCAGAAAGTTTTCTAGAAATATCTAGCAGCTCTCTTTAGAAAAGGAAGATACCTATTACCTACTACCCTTAACTTTGAGGCTTTAGCAGAAATTCTAAGACAAGAGGAAAAGCTCCATTCCACATTCACCAACATAGGCAATACCTGTGTTCGTTTCAGTATAGCAGGAGCTTAGAGAGGAATATGGGAAGAGTATTAAGCTGGATAGCTAAGCAGGGAGTAGATCATGGGCATCAAGGAAGTTTGTACACCACTGCTAAAAATTTTGGAAGTTATTTTTAAAGCATTTCCAAACCCAGACACCTGGATGGCTCAGTCAGTTAAGTGGCCAACTCTTGGTTTCAGCTCAGGTCACGATCTCAGGGTTCTGAGATCCAGCCCCACACTGGGCTCCATGCACAGCAGGGAGTCTGCTCAAAGATTCTCCTCCCTCCGCCTCTCTCCCTGCTCACCCCCTTTCTCTCTAAAATAAATAAATAAATCTAAAAAAAAAAAGGCATTTCAAAACCTTTGAAAAATTTTAAGCAGGAAGTAAAAAGGTCCCATTTGCAAATGTGACAAATGTCATTCCAGCTGCACGAAGAACTGATTAAATGTGAATAGTGAGGGATACTGACCAGTTGTGGAAAGCTGTAGCAGTAATCTAGGCAAGAGATGATGACACTTTAAGTTCAGGAACAATGTCACAAATGGTAGAGGACAAAGATACTGAGGTGGCACGGGGTTTTGTGTTTATGCTTTGAGGAGGCAGATGGGAGAGTCACCGATGATGCCCACATTGTGCCTGAACACCTGTTTCAGTGATTTTCCATCCTTCACCAAGACAAAGGTCTGGAAGAGGAATAGGTTTAGTGTGAAATTCAAACTATAAGCACACTAGCAAAATGAGAGGTAAATGACATGGGGCAAAGAAATGGCGAAGTCCCCAGAGCCACAGGGGTTCAAAGGAAAAGTAGACTGCTTAGGTTTCATGTGGGCAGGCATGTCCTTGGAAGAAACAGAATTTGCCTTGGACTTCTAACATCAGAAAGGAGGTTAATAGAAAGGATGAGAACATTAAAAGTAGGGGAAAGAAATGGGCTAATAAGTTACAGAATCCACAGAGAACCACAGAATCCACATGTCGTGAAATGCTACCACACAAATTGGTGGAGAATATGGTACTTGGCAAACTGGAAGAAATTAGTTACTATCAGACTTTTTTTTTTTTTAGATTTTATTTATTTATTTGACAGAGAGAAATACAGCCAGATAGGGAACACAAGCAAGGGGAGTGAGAGAGGGAGAAGCAGGCTTCCCGCAGAGCAGGGAGCCCGATGTGCGACTTGATCCCAGATCTCCAGGATCATGACCTGAGCTGAAGGCAGTTGCTTAACCAACTGAGCCACCCAGGCGCCCCACTATCAGACTTTTAAAAAGCAGATGTATTCAGAATACACACAACACTGAGAAAAAGCAATAAAAAGCCTAACCTCTCTTCTCTGGGTTGTAATTCAACATGAATAGCCTATGGAGGCATGCTACACTTTGCCTTACTCGCCCCTTAAAACAAGGCAAGTCTCTCTTTCTTACTTTGTAAATTGATAAAATCTACTACAAAAAAAAAAAAAGAAAAAAAAGACACCAGCACACATTTAAGTAGGAACAATCTACTGACCGGGAAAGACTCCAAGCCTTTTAGAAAATACTCATGCCCACTCTTAATCTCAGGAAACAAACTGAGGTTTGCTGGTGGCGGGGTGGGGGGGGATAGGAGGGCTGGGTAATGGACATTGGGGAAAGTATGTGCTATGGTGCATGCTGTGAATTGTGTAAGACTGATGATTCACAGACCTGTACCCCTGAAGCAATAATATATGTTAATAAAAAAGAAAAAAAAAAGAAAATATTCATGTCCAACTAGCCTGCCATAATTCTTACAAGGAAGGAAGAGAGGGAGGGAAAGAGAGGGGGAGGGATTAAGTAAGGAAGAAGCAAACAAGTGAATAAATACACATATGGAAAAGAGAATAATCTGTAGTTTATTTTGATTACTTAGAAGTCTTTGACAGTATTGCTTAATGAAGAATGTTTGAGAATTTAACTTAGTGTGGATTTATGGTGCAAAAGATACTTTATCAGTAATGGAGAATTGGTTCAATGTCAAAGAAAAGGTATAGTGATAAATGGGCATGTCTCTTTCTTTCTCTCTCTCTCTTTCTCTTTCTCTATCTCTATCTATCTCTCCCTCTCAGCATTGAGGACCTACTCTGTTCCAGATCCTTAACATAAATTCATTTAATTTCATCAATCCAAGAATCCCATGAAAGAAATGTTACTATTTAACACTATTAAGTGAGAAATCTGAATGCTCAAGACCAAAAGAGATTTTCTGGTTAAATCTGGAAAGGATCACATTAATTTTATTGATTAATAGGACTTTTAGGGGAAAGTAGTTCTTAAAAATCATTTGTAAATCTGAAATTATGACCTATGAAAACTGTGGAATGGTTTTATCAAAGTATGGTACATAGAAGGTAATATTACTTCTTCCCTAAATTTAATCTGATTCTCTTTGATTTCTGTATAAGAAACATTAACCTATAAAGCACTGATTTTTTAAAAATATAACCAATATAGGAATTAGAAGATGGGACTATGAGCAGAGATATTTTATTGTCTTTTCCCTATGAACTTGTCACAAATTTAACTAAAAATAATCTTTTTAAAAAATCCTGTTGGCTATATCCAGTGTCGTACTACGCATTTTCACACTGCTAAATAATGCTTTCAGTAAGAATCCACATTTTTCATCAACATGGAATAATGAGGTAAGCAGTGGAAGTCTATTACATGAATCTAAAAAGAAAGAAGGAGAGTTCTGATATAATACTGATATAGTAACTCCACTAAATCCAATTACTTGAGACAATCAATTTCTAAATTGGCTATGAGGCCCAGCTAAGACTAAGTTTGTTGGCAGTCCAAGTTTTTAATGTTTTTTTATCTAAAGTTCCCTGCAGGGCATTCCTGCTAATGGAGCTAATCAAGCTTCCTAGGCTACAATGACAACTACATATAGACAGAACTGTGCTTTTGCTTATAGTCTCCTTGTTATGTGAGCTCAGTGAAAGTAGCAATACCAGTTAACAGCAGGTAAACCAGATGTCTAGGAAAATCAGTGGTACAAGTACCACAATATATTCAGTATATCTGGTCTCAGTTATATTTTATATATATATTTTTTTTTTTCTTGCTAAATAAACTTAGCCAACCCACTCACTTAACCACATTGGACCACATTTTTCCAACTTAAAAAATATAGATATTTAATACCAGTATGTGATATTTCACAAGAACAGAAAATTCTGTTTTAAAAAAATTCCCAAACACCTAGAAAAGAGAAGGTCACATGGCTTCCAACTGCTATTAAAAAAGAGGTCTTATATGATGGCTCAAAATGTATTCAAATCCAAATATAATAACAACAACAACAACAACAAAATAATAATAAAAACAACGGGAGGCGATATTGTAACTATTTCAGACAGTAAATAAATATATTAAATAGAGCTCTATCTTCCTTGTTTTTATCCCTTATAGAAAACCCTCTTTTAGGGCACCTGGGTGGCTCAGTTGGTTGGGGGACTGCCTTCGGCTCAGGTCATGCTCCCGGAGACCCGGGATCGAGTCCCACATCAGGCTCCCTGCTCGGCAGGAAGCCTGCTTTTCCCTCTCTCACTCCCCCTGCTTGTGTTCCCTCTCTGGCTGTGTTTCTCTCTGTCAAATAAATAAAATCTTTAAAAAAAAAAAAAAAAGAAAGAAAGAAAAGCCTCTTCTGGGCGCCTGGGTGGCTCAGTGGGTTAAAGCCTCTGCCTTCAGCTCAGGTCATAGTCTCTGGGTCCTGGGATTGAGGCCTGCATCGGGCTCTCTGCTCAGCGGGGCCTGCATCCTAGTCTCTCTCTGTCTGCCTCTCCGCCTACTTATGATCGCTCTCTCTCTCTCTGTCAAATAAATAAAATAAATAAATGAAATTTAAAAAAAGAAAAGAAAAGGAAAGCCTCTTCTAAGCTTCTTGCAAGGAATAAGGCCATCACAGAAGGTCCAAACTTCATACAAAAAAAGCCCTAAACAGATAATTACTTTTACTAGTTGAGCATCCAAAAAGAAGCAAATTGTTATATCCAGGCTCTCTGCTCTGTGTTTCTTCTCTCTGAGCCAACGTGACTCACACATTTATGCACATGGATACAAACATATGTGCTCCTTTTAATTTTTCCGATACTGTTGACCGAAAGCAATTTTATTTATTTATTTATTTTAAGATTTTATTTATTTATTTGACAGACAGAGAGATCACAAGTAGAAAGAAAGGCAGGCAGAGAAAAAGGGGGAAACAGGCTTCCTGCCAAGCAGAGAGCCCGATGTGGGGCTTGAACCCAGGACCCCGAGACCATGATCTGAGCCGAAGGCAGAGGCTTTAACTAACCCCTGAGCCACCCAGGCACCCAAAGCAATTTTATTTTCAATAAAGCTATATATTATGCCCTTTCTTCCCCCTGTCCTGCAAAATTCTTCCACTGGGGAAATGAGGGTAGGCTGGGGGAGGGAGGTGAGTGGCGGGGGGGGGGGATCTCAACCTGACAAAGGCACAGGGCAATCCCTCTCTTAGACACTCAACACCAGGCCCTGCTCGCCACCGCCCCCTCTCTATTACAGTGAGCACAGCCACAGGCAAGGGTAAGTGAAGACAATCACACAAAATATTAAGCGCTTTCATAGTCATTACCTTGTTTCAGCCTCAGAACAACTCTGCTAAGTCAGAAAGTCAGTAGCTTACATGTTACATTCCCATTTTACACAAGAAAATGCAGTCAAGGAACTTGCTCAAGTACTGATAGCTAGTAATCGGTGAATTCAGGTTCTCTCACACAAATTTAGTGTTCTTTTACCAAATTACAATGCTTCCCTAAACCACGTTACAAAAGAAAAGCTCTTACCCTGGGATATCAAGAAGTGGACTTGGGGATTGACCCTATGTGGAGGGTGAGAGTAAGAAAAGAAACAAATAATCCAAAAATGTTTTTACCTGAGTCATTTAACTGAAATGGGGAAAGCCAAAAGAAGAGCAGTTTTATTGGTAACATGAGAAATATATTGTACATCTTTTTTTTTTTTAAAGATCTTATTTATTTGACAGAGAGAAACACAGCCAGAGAGGGAACACAAGCAGGGGGAGTGAGAGAGGGAGAAGCAGGCTTCCCACTGAGCAGGGAGCCCGATGTGGGACTCGATCCCGAGTCTCCGGGTTCATGACCTGAGCTGAAGGCAGTCGCTTAACCAACTGAGCCACCCAGGCGCCCCTATATTGTACATCTTAATGATGGAGACACCTATTCTTTTGATTTCTCACTGTTATTATCAACATTCAATTAGTATGCTTATGTACATATATTATACACACATATATGTGGGTTTTTCTGGCTATACAGAACAAATTTCTAGAAGTTAAGTTGTAGGTTGATAGTGTATTAGAAATATATTAAGGCTTTTGATGCATGATGCCAAATTGACTCCTAAAAATAATATAATCACCATTCTACCAGCAATGTGTTAGAACGTCCATTTTC
>PITA01035341.1:0-10616 GCA_004023965.1 Spilogale gracilis
TGGCCCTTCCCGCCCCTGCCCGCGGTGAGGCCTCTAGCAGCCGGCTGTAAGGCGCCTGGACCCCCAGCCCCACGTGCGGCAGCCGCCAGCGTGTTATTTCCGTATCAGCAGCACGGCCGGCGTGAGCGCAAGCATCACTTCTGTTCGGGGCTGGGCTGACCATTCGGGCCCAAGAGCCACCCAGGCTCTGAGACCTCAGGCAAGTCATTCTATCCCTCATGCCTCGGTTTCCCCACGAAGATACCGGGGGCCATAACCACCTTGGGAATTACAAGAAAGGATCTTTAGGGAGAGGCTTGGCCCACCGCCCGGCCCCATGTTGTCAGTCCTCGACGTCATTTCTGGGGGGTAGGTAAATGTGGTGGGGTCCTGCCCCCCAGGTTGATGGGGGGATGCAAGCAGCACTCACCCAGCACCCCCCACCGGCCAGCCATGTGCCACTGGGCCATCTCCCCTCTGCCTGGGGGCTTAAGGATGTTGTGCCCCATCTTCAGATGGGGGAACTGGGGGGCTTGGAAGAGGTCTGGCCTGCCTGGGTCACCCAGCAAAGGGGAGACTGAGGTGGGACCTACCCCACGGCTGGGTGGCACCCTACAGCCCGTGGCCTCTCCACTGCGGCCTCGCCCATGGGGAGAGTGGGGCGCCTCCTGTCAGAACCCCAGGCCGGTATATAGGACGGAGGCAGCCCCTTAGCTGCCACTGAGAAAGCAACCCTGGAGGCTCCCAGGAGGAGGCGCACATCTGCCCAGCCCCTGCTCCGGGCCCCAGACACACTCCATCCAGCTCCAGTGCCAGAAATGCCACCATCTAGCCACCAGCCCATGCTCCCAATTGTCACTGCACGCCAGGTGGCCTGGGTCCTCACAGTTCCTATGCTGTGGGCTGGCCTGCAGGGAGTGGGGCCTTGAGCTCCCCTCTCCACCCCCCTGCTCCCCTGGTGCCCCCCACCCCCCTCGCCTGTTGCTGTGGTCTCCCAAATGCTGGGAACACCTAGGTCACCCTGCCCTCCTGCCCTGGGGGGCTCCTGGGGGGGGCTCCGCTCCCCTCCCCCTCCCTTTTTTCCTCCCTCCCACTTCTCTCCCACCTGCTGAAAAGCGCATCCCAGAGGTGAGGCCCACCCTCCCTCAACCAGAAGCCCAGCCCAGGCAGGGACCCCTGTGTCTGGTTCAGGGGGTGCTACTTGGTTGAGCTGGAGACATCCCCCGTCTGCCTGCTCCAGTCACCTCAGCCCTCGGGCCTGCTTTGTGCCACTGCCCACCCCAGTACCCTTGCTGTCTAAAGGGGAAAAGAGCGAGGGCTGGGGCCCCGCACCGCCCAGCACCCCCAGGGGCTCCGCGTGGTGGACCAGCCCCCGGACACACACAGCTGCCTTGAATCCCGGCTTGGCCCCTCCAGGCTCGATTTCCTCACCTGGAAAATGGGGGCAATCGCAGCCTGACCCCATGGTTGCCATGGTGAGCACCGAATGCCCACCCAGGACGCTAGCCTCCCGCTCCCCTCCACCCTCCCGCCCCCCGCAAGCCCTTAGCCCCTAGCCTGGCCCCCAAGCCTTCCCCGGCCCACCGCTCTCCCTGAAGCCTCAGGCTGCGGCTCACCTCCCTCTGACCCCCACAGGGGGAAGGCCGGGCGCGGGGAGCCATGGCGGGACGTACTGCGTAGACAGCGCCCACCATAACTATTTCCCCTCCTGCGGTGGGGACTGAGCACAGTGGGGTTACCATCCCATTTTACAGATGAACAAAGACAGGCCCAGAAAGGGGGAGCAACTTGCCGAGGCCACACAGCCAGATCTCCCCAGTCCCAGGTCTCCCAGGACTCAGTAGGACCCTGAGCTTACTGCCACATTCTACTGCCTACCTTAGAGCCTTGTCCTGCTCGGTCCCGCATCAGTCCTTCCCCCGCTGGCTCTTGCTAATCTACAGCTCCCTGGGGAACACTTCTATTCATCCTGCAAACCTTCCCTGAGGTCACAGGCCCTGGGGGGGGCGGTGAGATGAGGCAGTGACAGGAGGAGGCTGCCCAGTCCCCGTGGCTTCTCAGTCTTTCCAGAGCTCTGAGGAAACTTCCTGACCCAGCCTGGGAAGATGGTTGTTGGTGTGTCTCAAACTTCAGTGGGCATTCAGCCCTCTGGGGTCTTGCTAGATTGGCCAGTTCTGATGTGCACGATCCCGGTAGGACCTGGGAAGCACCTAGGCTGCCAGTCTGGGGACTGCCCCTCGAGGAGTGAGGACAGAGCCAGGGAGCTCCTCTGCACCTCTGCACGCATGGTCTCTGAGACGCCAGGGCCGGGACTGAAGGGCCGAGCCCAGGGAGCCTGGGGCGCTATCTCAGGAGTCCGTGGGGGACCCTGATTCACCAGGCCCCCAGGCAGGAGAGGAGCAGCTCAGAAAGCCCCAGCCAGGGCAGCACTCACGTGTCACCAGACCTCATGCAGGACCAAATTACATCAGGCTCTTTTAGTGGTAGAGGACGTGCCCTGCCCCCAGGAGGCCTCCCTCCCCCGGGGTTGCTGGGGCAGGACAGAGGAGGACCACACTTACACAAAGTGCCCAGAGAAGTTGGGTGAGGCCAGATGACCTGCAGGGGAGGGAAAAGTCAGGGCAGGCTTCCTGGCGGAGGAGGCAAGGTAGACACAGGCGCCGGGCATGTGTGGTTTTCCTGGTTAGAACAATATGGGAAAGCCTCCAGACTGAAGAAAGTAAAGACCACAGTGACCCTGTAAATTGCAAGAGGCTTGCAGATGTCATGTGGCAGAATGAGACTCTGGCCCCTGGATGTGAAGGGCCCCTCTCAGCCTGCAGGCCTCTGCCCGCCAGCAAAGCCCCCCCGACCCCTCCCCCCAGCAACAGCACTGGACCCCAGAACCTTCCTCCCGATAAAGCTCGGGCATCGGTGGCCAGATCCCTGATGTGCGGTTTCTGCAGGAGGCCCCCATCCAACAGCAAGAAATTCCAGAAAGCCAGAAGACAAAAAGGGAGACCAAGTGTCTTCTTTCCTTGGCATCTCATCAAATACCAAGGAGGCATCTATGATTGAAATTCAGAAGACAGGGAGGTCTGCAAGTGGGTGGAGTTTCAAATCCCGTGGCTCTCAGCTGGACTCAGAAACCCTGGGCCTGTCCCCCAGACCCCTGTCTTCACCGGCAGGGACCCTGGCTTCCACCCACTCTAGTCCTGCGCCCATGGAAGGCACACACCCACTTACTCACCACCTCTGTCTCCACGGTGTGCTCATGGCTTCGGGGAAACCCAGGGAGGTGATGTTAGGTAGCACTGCTCCACCATCAGGGAGGACCATGGAGGGTGGGGTGACAGGTGCAGGACCAGAGGCCTCACCTGCTGTGTGTCCTCAGACAAGTTGCTGGCCCACTCTGAGTCGCAGCACTTCCCCTTGACAATGATGATGACAGGTGAGGGAGGGGCCCTTGCTCGGTGCTGAGCACACAGTAGGGCTGCAGGGAATATTGATCCCTTTTCGGGAATCATGTCCTCATCCCTCCAGCGGCAACCAGCTAGCCTGTCTTTCCTTACCCCAGGGATGCTTGGCCCAAGGAGGAATGCTTGAATTTGGTGCTAGGGGGCAAATTTTAAAATCACAGCCAGCTGGGGTCATGCAGAGCCCTCAGATCCGTGCCCTCCGTTCCTGGCCCACCTGCGCTAGCGAGTAAGAATGAGGGTTTTGTCCGCTTGGTTCGTTGCCTGTCCCCAGCTCTCGGACACTTATCTGATGCATTCCCATTTTACGGATGAGGAAAGGGAAGCACAGAGAAGTTAGATACCCTGTCCAGGGGGTCACCCAGCGGGTTACTAATAGACCCAGCGTCTGAGCACAGGCGCTGCTCTCTGGACGGCTTAGAGGGCCACTCGGCTGTCAGGGCTGCGTCTCCAGCCTCGTGCCCCCGGCCAGGGAGCCAGAGGGACGCAGGCAGGAGGCAGGAGACAGGGCTCAAGGGCCTCAGATGCCCCAGGTAGCCTTGGGCAGGAACTGGCTCTCTGCCGCAGGTGCTAGCCAGGGCAGGACCCAGGGCCGGGGGAGGGTTCAGAAGCCGGGAGAGAGATGGGGTGTGGGGTCCAATTCCAGTCCAGAGAGAAGCAGGGACAGGAACTGACCTTCTGGCCCTCACCCTGGGCCAGGCACTGAGCCGAGCACCTGGACGTTCAGCCTGGCTAACTCAGGGGCAGACAGTGGCAAGGACCTATCAGCTGTGATAGAAGGGAGCCCAGAGGGTGCATTGCCCGGATGGGGCATCAGGGAGAGCTTCCTGGAGGAGGTGACAGCTGGAATGATCTTCAAGGATGAGTAGTAATTAGACAAAAAAAAGGGGGGGGGTGGGCAAGAAGCTGTTGCTGGTGGGAGGAAGAGTAGATACAAAGACCTGGTAAGTCAGGACCCTCGGGGTCTCCACAGGAAACAGCTGTCCTGGAACATCATCTCTGGGTTCTTTTCTCTAATAGAATCATCAGATTCTTTTTTTCTGGTGAGATCCTCTTTACTGATAATATTTCACAAGAGGACCGAAGGGTTCCTTGAAAGTCTCCTGGATCCCACAACCTTCTCTATTTTGGCTCTGTCCCTGCCCCGAGGACCACTGAAAACCCAGACAGAGACCCCCAGTTCAACTGGAAGGAATCAGTCAGGGTGCCTAGGACAGACTGGGCCCCAGGGTCCAGAAGAAAGGACTAGACCACAGCCAAAGCGACCAGGGTCTATGCTGGTGTATTTTCTGACTTGTAACAACAGTAAGCTATGCTGTTAGAGCAGAGGCGAGGGGCAGTTTGGAGGGAACTCCACGGGCGACCCAGAGTTCGAAACCCATGTCTGCCCTCCTGAGCAGTGGGACCCGGGCAGACCCTGCAACCTCTCACTCCCGCTGGGCCCCCAAAAGCTCAGCGGTCATCTGGAGGGGGTGACAAGGATCCCATTGGCCGGAGCCAGAGCACAGTGGTCCTGATGGCTAGCCCTAATTATTCCCCTGCTCGGCTGCTTCCTCCACCGAGGAGCGATCACGGTTTCCTTCCCTTTTATGCCTAATTTTCTGTTATCAAAGTACTCGTGCTTGCTGGACAAGACAGGGGGGCGAGCAGACACCGATGCCCTCCCCCGCCGTGCCACCCGTCTTCCCCTGCAGCTCTCTCCTCACCTTCTATCTGTTACCATCTGCACATCAGGTTGTGTATCTTGGGTTTTTAATTCACCATTCTATCTCGGCGAGCTTCCCACGTCATTGAAAGTTCTCCATAACACACTTTTAATGGCTGCCTTAATTGTCCGAGAGAGATGATGAGCCGTAAGTCAGTGACTGGCTTCCCTTGCTCAGGCCACCAGGGGCTTCTGGCTCCCTGCATCCCCATACACACACAGTGGTTATCTTTCCACCTCCTGGAGCATTGCTCCGTCTTGTACCAGGCCCCAGGTTTCTGGATGTGGGCATCCAGCATCCTGCCCAGGCGAGCAGGGGCGGTGATGGAGTGTTGCCTCCCTCCAGAAGCCGCTGGCCTCAAGAAAACAACCCCACCTGCTGCGAAAGCTCTATCTTTTTTTTAAAGGCAAGAAACAGAGCCGTGGGATGCAGAACCTGTTCGAGGCAGACAGACCTGGGTTCAGCTCTTGCTCCCCCATTTTTTGATTCTGGGCGTACCTCCAGCAGGTGGTGGAGCCACAGCCCATCACCTGGAAGCAGGATGCTAGAATCAGTGCTGTCCAGCTCAGCAAGAGGAGACACAGAAGACGGTGGCAGGCAGAAACCGCTTGGCCAGTGTCCCTCCTGTCTGCCGGG
Source organism: Spilogale gracilis (assembly GCA_004023965.1). NCBI lineage: Eukaryota > Metazoa > Chordata > Mammalia > Carnivora > Mephitidae > Spilogale > Spilogale gracilis. The sequence continues at coordinate 5,777 of PITA01035341.1, forward strand.
CATCACAGCTGGGTGTGGCAGGCTTTCTATGATGTTGAGGACAGCAGTCAGCTGTCCCAGGGCCCATGGCCCTGTGGGCTGAGCACTAGCTGGCCAGGGAGCAGCCGACACCCAGAAAGGGTTTCAATGGATGAGTAGGAGTTTTCTGGAAGCGGTGATATGGCCATCGAAGCAGAGTGCAGCTTTAGCTAAGTCCCAGAGGATGGGACAGCCAATGAGAAGTGGGGAGTCTCGGGGAGCTCCAGGTCCTGGATACCACCCCACATGGTCCCAGCCCCTCATTGGTCCCCTTCACTGCTTTCTCCTCATCAACACAGACTTAGATACCAGAGGGCCCGGTGCTCCTTCTTTGAACCTGTGCTCTCCATCTCACTCACCTGTGGGAACCCCACCGGCATACCAGCTGCAGACTTGTCCTTCTGCACCTGACCTCCGGGTCTGTCTCCACTGTACTGTCCCCCTCCCCTACCTCACCGTGACCCCAGCCTCAGCTCTGCAACCCTGGGCTTCACAGGCGGCCCCTTCAGATGTTCAGTAGACATTGCAAACTGTCACACCCCGTGTCCTCTGCCCTCCCGCCATCTCCTCGGGACAGAACGCCCGACTCCTCGCTGCTTCATACATCCTATCAGGGACACAGGAAAATGGACCCAGAATCTGCCCTCAGCACCTGTCCACCAAAACCAATCTGGTCCATCCTCTTGCCCAGACTGAGGCAGCACCTTCTGAATCTCCTCCTGTTTCAATCCTTTGCCCCCCAGAGCAGTGGAGTAATCCTTTCAAAATGTAAATCATAGCCACTGGATGTCTCCCCTCTCTCTACAAGACGAATCCAAAATCCTTCCATTGGCCCACCAACTGATCGGATGCCATTCCCTAGTCCCTCTGTCCTCCTCTCCCCCACTGGCTCCAACTACACTGGCCTCCCTGCCATTCCTGGAGCTTGCAAGCTCACTCTCACCTCAGGGCCTTTGCACCTGCCTCTCCCTCTGCCTGAAACTCTCCCTTCCCAGATTCCTGCTCCACTCCCTCCCTTCCTCCCACCAGGTGCCTGCCCGGATGTTACCTGGTCAGAGAGGCCTTCCCTGGCCAAGATCTATAAAATAGCACAGTCCCCCACCACTGTCATCCCTCTGTGCCCCTCTCATCCTCTCTCGTCTTCTCCTCGTGCTCACCACCGGTTGCTGTGTTGGTTTTCTTATCTGGTGTCTGCCTACTTTGTAAGAAGACCCCTATGGAGTTGGGATTGGTCTGTCTTGTGCTCAGCCATACCCCCAGCCCCTATTAATCAGTGCTCCACACTAAGTGTTGAATGAATGTGTCCTCATCTGCCCAGGGCCTGGCACGTGGTACACACTCATTAAGCCCTCAGATCAATGAATGAATCGCATTATTATTGTTAATTATAGTACTTCCCACTTCCTGAGATCTGCTGAGCTATGAAGCGGCAACAAGCAGGGTCATGGCATGTCCCAACCACACAGTAGCTTGGCATCCTGAGCTCCATGTATGCAGGAGGAAATGAGGCTCAGAGAGAGCTGGCAACCTGTCCTGAGCAGCACAGCAGTGGAGTCGGTTGGGAGCCACACCCAAGTCCAGCTGACTCCAAAGCCCACATTTTTGGAGTGGGAAGAAGGGTCTCTGCCTGGACTTCTCCGGCTGTGAGAATAAACCTTGAGAGGTGCTCACCAAGCACGTGGCCTCATGCTGGACCTGACTATGCTGGTCTGCTCCCAGCCACCATTGGGACAGGAGCCCAAGGATCCCCCAAAGCACATGAGGCGTGGAGCTCACTCCAACCAAAACGAAACCCTCTCCGGCCGGGGCCCAACAGCAGGTGCTGACCCGGAACTGGCTCCATAGCGTCCTGGTTGGGTTTGGGGGCAGCAGCTTCATCTTCCTTTTTGTGTCATCTGTGAGGGTCTTTGCTGGCCCTCAGACTCTCTCTGGAGCCCCAAGGAGATGTTAAGGCAGCCAGGCAACCTCATCTGTCCACCTCGGTGGACCTGTTCATCTACCTGGCAGCTCCCTATTTGCCTCCTGCCTGTGGAAATCATTTAACTTCTCTTGGCCTCACTCCCCCTGTCAGTAAAATAGACACAGGTAGACTTGCCTTCCGGGATGATTGCGAGAGTAATCACGGGCCCATCAAGCGACAGGTGCCTTGATACATCCTAACTGTAATTATTGTTGTGGTTATTAGCACACGAGTAGAATAGAGAAGAAAGGCCACACAACATGCCCACACCCCCACACAACTATGGGTATTTTGCATTTTCTGCTTTCTTATGCATGTAGGTTAATACTTTTCTAATAAAGATGTAATTATATTCACTTAGCAGTAAATTAGCCATTACCCTGTGGTTTTACTTAATTTTTCTAAATATCATTTTAGTAGCTACCCAGTGATCTGGATCCCGCGTGCTAGTGTTAACCGTGCTGTTCCCCTGCAGTGAGGAATTTGTACTCCTTACAATTGTTTTTATTACGGCAAATAATATTGCAGGAAGGCAAACATACTCTAGAAGATTAGGGGCAGCAATAAAGACCTTTAAGTGTTTACGATTTTCCCTTTTATGAAGTATTTCCTCTGGATACATTCTAGGCAGGGAAACGATTGAGTCGAGGGGTGTGACAGCTGTATGGTTCTTTGTACCAAAGCCAGCCTCTTCCCCCAAGGGACTGTCACCAGCAGCAGCTTGTGAAGATGGGGCCCCCTCGTTTTTTATGTGGTTTACATTTCTTTGATTGTTAGCCGAAGCTGAACACCTTTTCTTTCACTTGTTAATTAACTGTATGTCCTCTCTTGTGGGTTGCCCATCTATGTTACTGCCCCCAAGACAGGTGGTAATTGAAGGCATTTCCATAAAGCAAATTCTGTTTTCCAAACTTGCTCCTGGATATTGCTCTTGTCTGTGTATCTCCTTCCCCCATACTATTTACCTAATACATTTTTAATTGGTTTTAAAACAAGTCACTTAAAAAAAAAAACCTCAGACTTGCTCTAAGCAATCATATCTTTGGTTTAAGAGTTATATTTTTCCTAACACATGGGAAAACAAAGGTATAGGGCACTTGGGTGGCTCAGTTGTTTAAGTGTCTGCCTTTGGCTCAGGTCATGATCCCCAGGTCCTGGGATGGAGTCCGCATCAGGCTCCATGCTCAGTGGGGAGCCTGCTTCTCCCTCTGTCTGCCACTTCTATTGCTTGTGCACTCTTGCTGAAAAATACATGAATAAAATCTTTTTTAAGAAAAAATTTTAAAACAAGTGTATAAATATAGCCAAGGTGTGCTGAGGCCACACTGCACTGGCTCACAAGAGCTAGTAGTGAATTTTTTAGGAATTTTGTGAGCCTATTGTTGATTACAACTGTTATAAAAATGAAGTGATATAAGCTGACAATGAAATAAATTATATGAAACACAAAAGCAATAGACATTCGAAGCTTGTCACTTCCTAGTGATTTTGTTACATTTCCTATGATCTATGCTGCTGAGCTTTCATATCTATTGTGTCCGTGTAGTGAAACTTACGTAATGTTGGCTATTGCATTTCTTCCCGACTCTGACAGTATTTACACCATGCAAATGGACAGCAAATGTTACAAATCAGGGCTTTTTCCTCTCGCGATCTGGTCTTTAAATGTTTACTGGCATGCCACTGCATATAACATTTCAAACGTTCAGTGTTCAGCACCTCCGACCGTCTGCCTGCCCCTTGGTCTGTGAATCTTAGCACAGAGAAGCGAATACGTTGTACTTGCTTGTGAGGATCCCAGTGCTTCCAGAAACACCCACAGACAGGAATCCCGGGGGGTTGTTGCTAGGGCAAGAGGCAAGGTGGTTTTGGAAAGGAGATTTATGCACCCTTTCCAGCTCCTGGTCCTTCTCAGAGCAAAGAAAGTAAGGGAGATTGGAAGACAGGAGGACTGGTCAGAACTTCTGGTCATCTATCTGGCCCTCGGTTCCCCGGATGGAACATCTTGGGCCATCCCTTTACCAACTCACCAGCCCAGCTGCTTTGGCTTCTCAGAACCAGAATGTACCGTGGTGAGAATGCAGCCTGTCACCATTAGTTCACTCCTTCAACCCATGCTGGCTGAGGGTTGGCGGGGCCCTGAGCCAAGTGCAGGGACTAAAAGGTAAGACAGACGCAGCTCCTTCCGCAAGGAGCCCCAGCCAGTGATATGCAGAACATCAGTCCTGGCCACTTACTTTATCTGTCAAATCAATGTATTCAGCCACAGGGCAAATATACCTTACAGAAGGTTCTGGAAAAGTCCAGAATGAAGTAGACCAGACTTGACTGTCTGCAGAGCCCTGTTCCAGCTCAAGTTCCAGATACGAGTTCACTGCCTCTGGCCCCGGGGGCAGGGGTGGGGGATGAGCTAGGATCACAAGTCCTGTCCACCAAATCCATAGGCCCTGTGACCTTGGGCAAGTCACTGGCTCCTCCCAAGCGCCTTTGTCTGGACATGAAAATGGGGGCATTGGGAGGACAGAAATGGAGCCCACCAGAAACCTGGCACAGAGAAGGTGCTCAGCCACATGGGACCCCATTCCCAGGGGCAGGCTGTCATGTGGCCACATGCCTCATCCTTGTCCCCCCTCCCAGCCACGCGACCCCGGGGTGAGCCCACGCTGCCCAATCAGCACACTAGTTTGGAATCAATTAAGATTCCCTACCCCAGGCACTGTGGCTGGCTGCTGTTAGAACAAAGATGCCAGTTTGAGTGAGCAATTAACAAAGAGATGTTTCCATGGAGGCCTGGACAAATCTGGGGGAACACCGTTTGCGAGAAGGGAGGATGTTCCTTCACGTCAGTTGGACAGGAATTCC
>PITA01035342.1:0-10618 GCA_004023965.1 Spilogale gracilis
CACCAAACAGGCCCCAGCACTTGCTCTCCTCCTCTCACAGAAAGTTCACTGCCTGTGACCCTGTGGGCAGCTATGCTGACATGAATTGTCGTGCCCCAAGCTACCCCATGGCCTCGCTCTATGTGGGGGACCTACACCTCACGTGACCACAGCAATGCTCTACAAGAAGTTCAGCCCTACTGGGCCCATCCTCTCCCTCAGGGTCTGCAGGGACATGATCATCTACCGCTCCTTGGGCTACGCATATGTGAACTTCCAGCAGCCCGCCGACTCAGAGAGAGCTTTGGACACCATGAATTTTGATGTTATAAAGGGCAAGCCAGTATATATCATGTGGTCTCAATGTGATCCATCACTTCTCAAAGGTGGAGTGGGCAACATATTCATTAAAAATTTGGACAAATCATTGATAATAAAGCACTGTATGATGTATTTTCTGTTTTTGGTAATATCCTTTCATGTAAGGTGGCTTGTGATGAAAATGGTTCCAAAGGTTATGGATTTGTACATTTTGAGACACAGGAAGCAGCTGAAAGACCTATTGAAAAAATGAATGGGATGTTACTAAATGATCGCAAAGAATTTGTTGGACAATTTAAGTCTCGTAAAGAACGAGAAGCAGAACTTGGAGCTAGGGCAAAAGAGTTCACCAATGTTTACATCAAGAATTTTGCAGAAGATATGGATGATGAGGGCTTTAAGGATCTCTTTGGCAAGTTTGGACTTGCCTTAAGTGTGAAAGTAATGACTGATGAAAGTGAAAAATCCAAAAGTTTTGGATTTTTGAAAGTCATGAAGATGCACAGCAAGCTGTGGATGAGATGAATGGAAAGGAGCTCAATGGAAAACAAATTTATGTTGGTCAAGCTCAGAAAAAAATAGAATGACAGATGGAACTTATGTTCAGATTTGAACAGATGAGGCAAGATAGGATCACCAGATACCAGGGTGTTAACCTTTATGTGAAAAATCTTGATGATGGTATTGATGATGAACGTCTCCCAAAAGAGTTTTCTCCTTTTGATACAAGCACTAGTGCAAACCTTATGATGGAGGGTGGTCGCAGCAAAGGGTTTGGTTTTCTATGTTTCTCCTCCCCAGAAGAAGCCACAAAAGCAGTTCCAGAAATGAATGGTAGAATTATGGCCACCAAGCCATTGTATGTAGCCTTAGCACAGCATGAAGAGCGCCAGGCTCACCTCACTAACCAGTATATGCAGAGAATGGCAAGTGTAAGAGCTGTGCCCAATCCTGTAATCAACCCCTACCAGCAGCACCTCCTTCAGGTTCCTTCATGGCAGCTATCCCACAGGCTCAGAACCGTGCTGCATACTATCCTCCTAGCCAAATTGCTCAACTAAGACCAAGTCCTTGCTGGACTACTCAGGGTGCCAGACCTCATCCATTCCAAAATATGCCCGGTGCTACCCGCCCAGCCACTCCTAGACCACCATTTTGTACTATGAGAGCAGCTTCCTCACAGGTTCATCGAGTCATGTCAACACAGCGTGTTGCTAACACATCAACACAGACAATGGGTCCACCTCCTGGAACTGCCAGGGAAGCAGCTACTCCTGCTGTCTGCACCATTCCCCAGTAGAAGTACTCTGCTGGGGTCCACAATCCTCAACAGCACCTTAATGCACAGCCAAAAGTTACCATGCACCAGCCTGCTGTTCATGTACAAGGTCAGGAGCCTTTGAAAGCTTCCACGTTGGTGTCTGCCCCTCCTCAAGACCAAAAGCAAATGTTGGGTGAAGGCTCTTTTCTCTGATTCAAGCCATGCAGCCTACTCTTGCTGGTAAAATCATTGGCATGTTGTTGGAGATTGATAATCCCAAACTTCTTCATATGCTTGAGTCTCCAGAGTCTCTCTGTTCTAAAGTTGATGAAGGTGTAGCTGTCCTTCAAGCCCACCAGGTAAAGAGGCTGCCCAGAAAGCAGTGAACAGTGCCACTGGTGTTCCAACTGTTTAAAATTGATCAGGGACCATGAAAAGAAACTTCACCGAAGAAAAATATCTAAACATCAAAAAAAACTTAAACATTATGGAAAAAAAATTGCAAAATATAAAATAAATTTAAAAAGGACAGCAAACTTTGAACCTTATGTATCAAGCAAATGCCAGGTCAAGCAAATAATGCTAGTCCGAGATTACTTATTGATTTAAAAACAAAAAAAGTAAAATATACAAACAAATTAATGTTTTATTGACCCTGGGAAAAAAGGATTTTCAGCAAAGTACAAAACTTTAAAGCATTCATTTATTTAATTTTCTAATTCTCTACTGTGGAATAGCTCAGAATGTCACTTCTGTTTTAAATAACAGAATTGATAACTGAGCAAGAATACATAATTTGATTATAAAAATCTTGCTTTAATAAAAATTCCTTAGGGCGCCTCAGTGGCTCAGTGGGTTCAAGCCTCTGCATTCCGCTCAGGTCATGATCTCAGGGTCCTGGGATCAAGGCCCGCATCGGGCTCTCTGCTCAGCAGGGAGCCTGCTTTCTCCTCTCTTTTAGCCTGACTCTCTGCCTACTTGTGATGTCTCTCTCTCTGTCAAATAAATAAAATATTTTTTAAAAATTCCTTAAACAGTGAAACAAATGGGCAGAAGACATGAATGGACACTTCATAGAAGACATAAAAATGGCTAACAGACACATGAAAAATGTTCATCATCATTAGTCATCAGGGAAATTCAAATCAAAACCACATTGAGATACCACCTTACAAAAGTCAGAATGGCCAAAATTAACAGGACAGGATATAACAAGTGATGGAGAGGCTGTGGGAAAAGGGGAACCCTCTTATACTGTTGGTGGGGATGCAAGTTGGTGCAGCCACTTTGGAAAACAGTGTGGAGGTTCCTTTAAAAATTAAAAATAGAGCTCTCCTATGACCCTCCCATTGCACTACTGAGGATTTACCCCAAATATACAGATATAGTGAAAGAAGGGTCCAGATGTTCCCCAATGTTCATAGCAGCAATGACCACAATCGCCAAACTGTGGAAAGAGCCAAGATGCCCTTCAACAGATGAATGGATAAGGAAGATATGGTCCAATGGACCATGGTCCAATGGAATATTACACCTCCATCAGAAAAGATGAATATCCAACTTTTGTATCAACATGGACAGGAATGGAAGAGATTATGCTGAGTGAAATAGACCAAGCAGAGAAAGTCAATTATCATATGGTTTCACTTATTTGTGGAGCATAAGGAGTAACATGGAGGACATCAGAAGAAGGAAAGGAAATGTGAACTGGGGTAATCAGAGAGGGAGAAGAGGCATGAGAGTCTGCGGACTCTGAAAAATGAGGATTTTGGAAAGGAGGGGGGTAGGGGGATGGGTAATCCTGGTGGTGGGTATTTAGGAGGGCACATATTGCATGGAGCACTGGGTGTGGTACATAAACAATAGATCTTGGAACACTGAAAAAATAAAATAAATTATTAAAATAAATAAATAAAGTCACACATTTTGCTTTCCAGTTATGCTTAGGGCGCATGTTATGTCTTTTTAATACACTACCCTTGTTTAACTGTATTATTATTTTTTTAGAGATTTTATTTATTTAGTTGAGAAAGAGAGAGAGCATGAGCAGGGAGAAGAGGGACTAAGGGAGAGGGACAAGCACACTCCCCACTGAGTGGGGAACCTGATGTGGGGCTGAATCCTGGGATGCTGAGATCAACACCTGAACTGAAGTCAGATGCCTAAACAACGGAGCCATCAGGCAACCCATATCCGTATTATTTGTTTAAATATGTAACAGATGAAGATATAGGCAGTCACCATTACACCTATGCCACATGAGTGTTTGATGAATTTTTAATATAATTTTCAATTATTAAAACTTAATCATTTAATTTTTAAATAACAATATCTCTTCTATAGAGAACATTATTCTGTGCCATATATTCAACCATATATGTCCTAAATAATATCATGTTAAATATTCACAGCTATATGGCAACATAGAGTAATAATGATCGCTATTACAAGTGTGCAAAGTGATGCTTGGAAAAATTGAGTAATTTGCCTGAGGTCTTGAGGTATAACAGCCAATGTGATAACTGGGGTTTGTAAAACAAAACAAAGAGACAGAAAGTTCTGTTTATTTCATGCATATTTAAAACTGTGGGAACCTGAAAATATCTATAGCTTTTACTTAGCACCTGCACAATTTTACCGGTGTTTTACAATCATGTTATATCATTTGGACAAGATTATATTATTATAGTCTAGTCAGGGTAGGTACTAATTCCTAACATAATACTTGGCATAGAAATTAGAATTTTATTTATTTGATTTTATTTTGATTTTAGTTATTTATTTGAGAGAGAGAGCAAGAGAGAGTGAACAATGAGTGATTGTGAGTGATTGAGGGGGAGAGGGATAACTAAACTCTCCACTGAGCAGGAGAGCCAAATCCAGAGCTTGATCCCAGAATTCTGGGATCATAACCTGAGGTGAAGGCAGACACTTAAACAACTGATCCACCCAGGCACCCCTACATTAGAATTTTAATCAATCAAAACAAGAAACTCTTCAACATCCATTGCTGGCCAAGCAACAGAATGAGGAGAAAATATATAAAGTGTTAGTAGTAATACCAAACATTTTTATGGGAAGGCAGATGAAAAATATGGAATAAAGAATGGACTTAGTACTATGCAGTGGATTATCAGTTTTTTTTAAAAAAAATGGCATGGGGTAGATACACATTCAGTAGACATACACATTAGGAACTAGAGTTTTGTCTGCTAATCTCTGAAAAATAATATCAAGGGAAACAAACTTTACCTAGTGTGGCTGCTTCCTTGATTTTTTTTTTTTATGTCTCATTGGACACTTTCCCCAAGCTTCATTTTCAAATTCAATATTAATGTGTATGATGTTTTATATTCCTTAGTGTTTTGTGCATAGTCTTATTCTGGCAACTTTGATTCACTGAATTATTCCCAGTGAGCCCACAGCAGAGAGAACAGATAAAACATTAAGTAGCTTATGCAACATGAAATCTATGTAGAAACTATACCAGATTGTTTTAAATATACCTTCTGATGTTTTTTCTTCCTCATATATGTGCTCCTTTCTCACTCTCTGTACTCGAATAAATATATTTCCTCTAGCTAAAATGGAAAATCTAGGACAAAAACATTAGCAGTAGAAAGCAAAATAGTTCACTGAGAGGAACTGTGTCCAGGAATGCTGGGTCTCTTTGGATTACAACAATGGCAACTGCCAACACTTTTTCATGTTCCAGCCATTCTGCATGTTAGTGAGCCTGTATGAAAATCAGAGGTAAGTTGGACTTATAGAAGACAATGGAGTCTCCCAAACTATGCCGTTGCTTCATTACTTATCAGCTCAACTTTTTTTTTTTAGAGATTTTATTTATTTGACAGAGAGAAACACATCCAGAAGGGGAACGCAAGCAGGGCGAGTGAGAGAGGGAGAAGCAGGCTTCCTGCCGAGCAGAGAGCCTGATGTGGGACTCAATCCTGGGTCTCCGGGATCATGCCCTGAGCCGAAGGCAGTCGCTTAACCAACTGAGCCACCCAGGTGCCCCAATCAGCTCAACTTTTAATTAGATTAAATAGGGTATATTGGAGCTCTATTTTGCAAGTGGGTATAGATGTCAGTATGTTTTGTTTTGTTGTATCAATTTATTCATTCTCTATTAAATGAAAAGCAGGAAATTTCCATCTCTGTGCCTCTATTTCTAATTGAATACAGGCTAGGTAGTACCTTCTTTAAGACAATGGACTTTACTTTTATGTAGTCCCTAGTTACATTGAACAATTGTTAGCTATATGAATATATCTAAGGTACAAAACCAAACTAACCCTAGTTCTTCATTTGGGAATAAAGATAAAATTCTACTGGTGTATCACGAAGGTTGAATGAGATAGAATAATATAAATCCTTGGTATGTCATTGGAATAAATAATACCTTCCTTTAACCACAGTCACTATGAATATTCTGCCTAAAGTTGGAAATCAATTCCAACTAAAAGATAATAAATAAAGCAGCTCTTCTTCAGACATATTGAGTGCCCCAAGGTTTATATAGCTCTTTCATTTATAGAATGGCCAAAATCAATAGGCTGTGGAGAAAGGGGAACCCTCTTACACTGTTGGTGGGGATGCAAGTTGGTGCAGCCAATTTGAAAACTGTGGAGATTCCTTTAAAAATTAAAAACAGAGCTCCCCTATGACCCTGCAATTGCACTACTAGGTATTTACTGCAAAGATACAGATGTAGTGAATGAAGGGCCATATGTACCCCAATGTTCATAGCAGCAATAGTCACAATCACCAAACTTTGCAAAGAGCCAAGGTGCCCTTCAACAGATGAATGGAGAAAGAAGATCTGGTCCATTTATACAATGGAATATTACACCTCCATCAGAAAGGATGACTACCCAACTTTTGTATTAACATGGACAAGACTGGAGGAGATTATGCTGAGTGAAATAAGCCAAGGAGCGAAAGTTAAGTATCATATGCTTTCACTTACTTTTGGAGCATAAGGAACAACATGGAGGACAGTGGGAGAAGGAAAGGAATGTGAACTCGGGTAAATTAGAGAGGGAGATGAAGCATGAGAGACTTTGGACTTTGAGGAACGAACTGAGGGTTTTGGAAGGGAGGGCAGTGGGGAGATGGGTGAGCCTGGTGGTGGGTATTGAGGGCATGAACTGCATGGAGCACTGGGTGTGGGCATAAACAATGAATCTTGGAACATTGAAAAAATAAAATAAATTATTACTATATTGAAAAAGTTTTAATATTATTTCAAATAATTCCAAAAGGTGCTTGAAATTTCATGTCCATGATAAAGACAGAAAATGGATACTTAAGGAAATTAACTACCATTCAAAATCACAAATCCATTAAGTGGCCCGTTTATATTTTTAAACCACATTGTTCTAACTGCAGAGCTCATACACTTTCTGCAATAGCAATTACCTTAGAGTGTCATAAGTAGAAATTAATAGGATTTAGATACCATAATTTTATTAGAGTTTATGTTCTTTTCCTTTTTTCTTTGAGGATGATTAAATAAAGAACGGAACAGTGGTGCTTTCTGAATGAAACCTTGAAGGTACTTTGTGGCCATATTATTTAACAAATATGAGGTATTATTGTTAGCTTTCATTTTGAATAGCTCAAAGAGTATGTCTCAGGGGTTCTTAGAAGGGGTTCTTGTTTCTGACAAAATGGGTGGAAGATAATTTAAGTTTAACCGAAACCATGTTCTTCCAGGGGAAATATGAATCTGTGTTCAGAAATAAAAGATGGGCAAAATGCCTACCGATATCCGTCATACTCTGCAGGAGTACATCCTTGGGACAGCTTCAGGCCTGAGGAATCATATGCACCTTGTTAAACAATGAGTTTTTTTTCTCCCCAAAGGCAGCTGAATAAATTAGTGAACAAATAACATCCATCAGGCTTAGGTGATGTTGGTAAATGAATACAGCCCATTGAATTTTCATGAAGTTTTTTACATAAATAGTATAGTATACTTCCCCCAAGTCTGTGATATTGGATCGTCTTCTCTTACAGCTTCTATAAGTATGTTCTCTGCTTCTACAAAATTGACCTATCAGTACTCATTTTCAGTGATGTCCACATGAACCCTTCCTTGTCTATTAATACCTTCTTTCATAGTTCTCTATACATTCTCTCAAAGGTTTAATCAGTAGCCAAAATACATCAGTCAGTCATGGTATTATTTTTCAGAACAGTCTTGAAATAGGTAGGAAATCTAAGAGGAATAAAGAATATGCAAAAAAACTAAATAAGGGTAAAAAGACAGTACATTTGCATGTTATTATCTATTGAAGAATAATAATATACTTTTTTAACTGGATCACCAATGCTGATAAATTAGTGCAAAAATTTCAATCTTGAGATTTAAACCAAATATTGCCTATTTGTTGAAAATGTATTTTGAGACATCCAGGTGTTATGAAAAACTAGTGATTTCAATGAAAAGGAAGAGAGATGCCGATGAGCAGAATAAAGTTAATTAAGAGAATGAATGGTAAAGAAATTTAATGAAAGTAATTTGAAAATAATGTTTTATGAGGTTTTTAAATTATATATCAAAAAATGTCTTCTTTTATATATCCTCTGTCATAATTTACTTGATATGGAGAATGTAGGCCCAGTGAATATATACATCTTGTAAAGCAGGTAAACTAAGAAAACACATCTTGTTTGTTTGTTTTTTATTGTGTTTTGTTAGTCACCATACATCCCATCATTAGTTTTTGAGGTAGTGTTCCATGATTCATTGTTTGCATATAACATCCAGTGCCCATGCAAACCATACCTTTCATAATACCCATCACCAGGCTCACCCATTCCCCTACCTGCATCCCTTGCAAAGCCTTCAGTTTGTTTCCTGGAATCCATAGTCTCTCATGGTTCATCTCTCCCTCCACTTTCTCCCCCTTCATTTTTCATTTCCTTCTCCTAATGCCCTCAATGTTATTCCTTATGTTCCACAAGAAAGTGAAACCATATGATAATTTACTTTCTCTGTTTGACTTATTTCACTTAGCACAATCTCTTCCAATCCCATCCATGTTGATGCAAAAGTTGGGTGTTCATCCTTTCTGATGGCTGAGTAATATTCCATTATGTATATGAACACATCCTGTAAAACAAAGATACAACCTCCCTACTATAGAGCCAAGAATTGGGCATACAATGGAGAACTTCACCTGATGGGTATCTGTGATGCAAGAACAAACTCAAAATGAATGGATGAATGAATGAATGAATGAATGAATGAATGAAGAGAAGTGTTTATTTTAAGCCTCCTATGACTCTTCCAGACACTGGATAGTGTTGCAAAGGCTTTGAAGGTCAGACTCTGTCCTCACATTCAGACATGCACAGTGTAGAGGAGGAGTTCACAGGAGATTGCAGCACAGATGTGTGGTGGGCTTGGAAGAATCACTAAAAGATTTCTTATGGGGCTCACACGAAGAGGATTAAACCTAGTGTAGTGGGAATAAGGAGGAAGGTATTTTGGGGTGTCACTGAAATCTGCTACCCACAAGGTTACTCACATACACATATTCTATTTAAAGCAAGTTTCACAGTCATTGTCAGAAAGGTTACTCTTAGGAAGAGCAGAGAAAAAAAGTGGATATTGGTGGACTTGGTAGCAGTATTGAAGTGCTACAAATATCTAACATGCCTCAAGTGTGATGACCATATCTTAGCTGAATGAGAGCAGTGAATTGTTGAGGGACAGTGGGTGTGATGGAGTTCAGGATGCAGATAAACCAGGTGGGGAGAGGTCACCATGTTCACAAAGTGGAAAACAAAGTTAAGATTCCCTTGCCTAGAGCCTCCCAGATACTGTGCAACCAGATGATTCCACCTCACTTTTTTGTTGTTACTGTTCTTATGTGATTTTCTTGCTGTTACTTTATTCATTACAATTACTTTTAGATAAGCTTTTAATACAGGACACCATCTTAATCCTGAAGCTTTTCATCAAGGGATTTTGCCATTGGGGAATCCTTATATAGCTTCTTTTTTTTTCTTTTTTTAAGGTTTATTTCTTTATCCATTTGCCACAGAGAGAGAGGGGGGAGAATCACAGGGAGAGGGAGAAGAAGGCTCCCCGCTGAGCAAGGAGCCCCGTGTGGGGCTTGATCCCAGGACTCTAGGGTGATGACCTGAGCCAAAGGCAGATGCTTTCAACTAACAAATCAATAGACCAACTGAGCCACCCAGGTACACTAATCCTTTTATAGCTTTTTTAAAGTATGAAGCATTTGGAAAAATGCTTCACATATTAACTCATTTAACAGTCACAATAACTTTATAAGAATGACCTGTATACAGAGGAATAAATTGTGTTTATACAAAAAACACAGACAGACTACATGGTTTCAAACCTAGTAATTAGCTTGGCTTGGACATCCTCACTCTTCGTTATGGAAATAACTATGGTAATACCATTTAATTTTTTAATAAAAAAGTAATTAAAATGCACTATTTTAAAACCACATACAAGTAAAGAAATTAAAATATTTACCTGAGTTTTCTTGAGGAATGTTTACCTAACTCTTTAACTGAGAGACCAAGATTCATTGTTTATGCACCACACCCAGGGTTCTATGCAATACCTGCCCTCAGTAGCCACCACCAGGCTCTCCCCTCCCCCCAGCCCCTTCCTTCCAAGACCATCAGTCTGTTTCTGAGTCCAAAGTCTCTCTTGTTTCATTTCTCTCCCTGGATTACCCTACTTCCCGTTTATTTTCCTTCTCCTACTGTCCTCTAGGTTACCCTTTATGCACCGCAAGTAAGTGAAACCATGTGATACTTGACTTTCTCTACTTGGCTTATTTCACTCAGCATAATCTCTTCCAATACAGTCCATGTTGCTACAAAAGTTGGATATTCATCCTTTCTGATGGAAGTATAGTATTCCATTGTATATATGTACCACATCTACCACATCATCTGTTGAAGGGCACCTTGGCTCTTTCTACAGTTTGGCGATTGTGGCCATTGCTGCTATGAACATTGGGTACATGTGGCCCTTCTTTTCACTACATCTGTATCTTTGGG
>PITA01035343.1:0-10605 GCA_004023965.1 Spilogale gracilis
AGTGATAAAGTGTCCTCTTATTTTATCATCACTAACATAAACATTTGATGTCAAAGAGATGAAAGGAATTCTACAAACCCAGAATGTTTGCAAGGACATAAAATTTCCATTTTATCGCCGTTTTCTGCGACACTGGCTCAAATGCACTTGTCTACAAGCACCCCCACATAGCCCCTTCGGGGTCACCTCAGTCAGCCTCAACATGACTCTGCCGATACTCCTGAGTCTAGACTAAACATATAAAATTGTAATTATTAACTTCTTGCTGGATGGAGTAAGAAATAAAGTCATCAGGTGATGGGACAGTCATCAGGCAGGACTGTTAATTTCCAATGAGAAACTTGGTTGAAATGTTTCTTCTGATATAGTAGTTACAAATTAGAATTTTTGAAAAACAAGGGCAGAAAGGAAGTACAGTGAAAGAAACTTCTGCAGCATAGGGCTCCTATAGACCTAAATCTCTGAGAGCAGCAAGGCACATCAATATTCCTGCAAATTAAGTGGGTTTCCAGGATTTCCATGTAGTCAACCTTTCAGAGATACACACTCAATACGTGTCATTAAACCATACATCATCTCATCCCTGGTTGTCCTTTTCTTTTTTCTTTTTTTAAAAGATTGTTTAATTATTGGACAGAGAGAGGGAGGGAGGGAACACAAGCAAGGGGAGCAGCAGACAGAGGGAGAAGCAGACTCCCCACTGAACAGGGAGCCCAATGCGGGACTCGATCCCAGGACCCCAGGATCATGACCCGAGTCGAAGGCAGATGCTTAAGGTACCGAGCCACCCGGTGCCCCAGTGGCTCTGGTTGTCTTAATGATGCCTGCAAATTCAGACAGCCATCCAAGTCCAAAGGCAAAGAAGGAACATACGCACAGGTATGTATGGTCAAGGGCTGGGACCAACGGGAAAAGCCCAGGCTGGCTGGGCTGCTGCAGCCTCGTGTGAGCTTTTCTTCCACGGAGCTAGAACTGAACAGTCCTGCTAAAGAGACTAATGGAGTAAGTCAACGTAGGAAGAGGCAGAAACACTCTTCTCCTCCACCTCTTACCTGCCACGCTGGCTCTTTAAAACGGAAGTGAAGGGGCACCTGGGTGGCTCAGTTGGTTGAGCGACTGCCTTTGGCTCAGGTCATGATCCCGGAGACCCAGGATCAAGCCCCACATTGGGCTCCCTGCTCGGCGGGAAGCCTGCTTCTCCCTCTCTCACTCCCCCTGCTTGTGTTCCCTCTCTGGCTGTGTTTCTCTGTCAAATAAATAATAAAATCTTTTAAAAAAAAAAAAAGAAAGAAAGAAAGAAAATTCAGTTGTGAAGGCGCCTAACTCAGTCAGTTAAGCATCTGCCTTCACCTTAGGTCATGATCCCAGGGTCCTGGAATCAAGACCTGCATGGGGCTCCCTGTCCAATGGGGAGTCTGCTTTTCCCTCTGCCTCTGCCTCTGCCTTTGCCCCCTGCTCATGCTGCACACTCTCTCACGCTGTCTCCCTCTCTCCAATAAATAAAATCTTTAAAAAAAAATTCAGTTGGGCACCTGGGTGGCTCAGTGGGTTAAGGCCTCTGCCTTCGGCTCAGGTCATGATCTCAGGGTCCTGGGATCGAGGCCCGCATCGGGCTTTCTGCTCAGCAGGAAGCCTGCTCCCTCCTCTCTCTCTGCCTGTTTCTCTGCCTACTTGTGATCTCTCTGTCAAATAAATAAAAATCTAAAAAAAAAAAAATTCCATTTTGTGTGTGTTGTCTTCCACGATGCTCTAGAGCTCCTCCTTTTCTTCTGCTTCTGATGCTGCCGGGCCATCCTAGCCACCTGCCGCACCGTATGAGGAATCCCGTCAAAAACGGCGTAGGCTCTTCCCGAATCTTCACTCATCAACTCACTGCTCAATGCTTCGCACCTGAGCTGCTTCTCAGAGGGCGGGCACAGCAGGACTTGAGCAGCGCTCGGTGAAGGCGTGGGGCAGGTCTCCTGTCCTCTTCCTCTTGTCGCTGACCGCAACCCCCCGGACACGGGAAGGCACCCCCGGGCCCGCGTGCATCCTGCGGCCGAGGCAAGCCCGGTCTGGCAGCCCCTGGACCCCTGGCCAGCCCCCCATGCCTTCCGCCGATCCCCAGGCTGCCTGCCCCTTGCCTCTTCTGTGAACTACTATTAACACATGGGCAGGGCCTGTCAATCCTTACCCTTCCAGAGAAGCAGAAGTCACTTAGAAATGGTCACAGTCCTTTGTTTCTTATTCTTAATGCTGAAATGAATTTAACCGCTTGAGAGCATTCCGTGGGCCTCCTCTGTAGTCTTCCTCCCCGTTTCCAGTAAAATCTGCTCTCGTGGGTAGAAGGGTCCATGCCTGGCTGCCTGAGCCTCCAGCCCATGCTCCGGGCCGTCCCCGACCGAGCGGCTCCCACAAACGGGCTTCCGTGAGAGGTCACCCTACCTCGTGGGCTGCTACCCCCATCTCCTTCAGGGCCGACCGGAAATACTCAGGAGAAGGTTTCCCCACCACTTCGGCTTCGATTCCACAGGCATACTGGGAAAAGAAAAAAGGACACAGCACGGTTGAGGATGAAGTCAGAGGCCTCCCTCTGGGGAATCGAGGAAAGAGCGCCCCCAATGTGCACCCATGGGCCAGGGCTGCGAGACACACATCCATCACCAGGCCCCCTGCCATCTGCTCAAAAACCTGAGCACAGCAGGAGGCGGGCCACCCCCCCCCCACACACACACCTCAGCTGCTGCTCTCATTTGGATACTTGCTTCTCCCCTGCCCTCAACTCTGTCACAGGCCCTTTTCTCACAGGGGAAAAGCCCAGGGCTCTATCTATCAGTCTGCCCAACCCTCCCACCTGAGGGCAGGTACGCAAGGGGCAATGAGCATGGCAGGTGAGCTGACGGGGGGCAGCTGAGCAGGCATGGGTCAGGCGGGCACTGGGGAGCCCCAGCAGAGCCCGGCCCTGGAAACTGGAGGAGGGACTCAGGAGGGAGTCCCATTAGGACACATCAAGTTCAAAGTGTTGCAGATGACCAGTGTCAGGAAGGAGGCAGGTGACCCGCCCAGAGACATTTGCTGAGAGTCCGATAGAATAGCAGCAGTGAGCAGGCTGGAGGTCAGCCTGGTGTGGGGCATGGGGAGTGGGAAGGAGCAGGAGGGACAGGACAACAGAGCGACCACCAGGGTAGCTGAGGGGCCACACACTGGAGCAGAGGGGGACGCTCAGCTTGAAGCCCCAAATAGGAGGGCTTAGTCTGGAAACAGAAGAGGCAATTCAGACATTGAGTACAGTGCCTTCTCCAGAAAGACCAGAAACATCCCAGACAGCCCCGAGCTCTGAAGAGGCTCGGACAAACTCAGGGTAGGTACCTCGAGCGCCTTCACATAGGCACCAACGTCCAACATCAGGCCCGAGGTCTCCTTGTAGTAGCGTCTACAAAAAAGCAGGAGGGGACAAAGTGAGCTGAGCCCGGGAGCTGTGCCAAGAGAACCTGCCCCATCCTGGTTCTGCCAGCTCAGGAGAGCTGAGCCACGAGTGAGGGTCAGTCTGGACACCATGCTGGGAACGACCGATGGAGGTCGGCACGAGAGAGCCCAGCGGCCAGTCCCCATGCCTGGGGCAGGAGGGACAGTGGGCCGGCAGCTCTCTCTCCCAGTGGCCCCCTGCTGCCAGCCTTATGGGGACCCTAAGGGCAGATGGATCCACTCACTAACAGAGAAAGACAACTGGCCTGTGTTCTGCGGAAGGGCAGAAGGTCCACAGAGCACGTGGTGGTCGCCTAGCTGCTAATAATTAACCCCTAATTGCTGCTTGGAGAAGAAAACTCCATTAGTTCCACGGCCCCCTGCAGCACCTCCGATTAGCCAGAGGTAGAGGTGCCAGATGCTCTTACGAGAAGGCAGGTCTCTCTTCCCTGTCGCACTGGACAATGACAGAGCTCGGCTCGCGGGAGCGTGTCTTTCCGAGGACAGCTTCTTGTGAGCGCTGTGCTGGCCCTGGCCCTAGCGTCTGGCCCTCCGAGGACACATGGTGGATGGAGCCCGGTTCCCTCAGATCAAAGCCATTTGACTATAAAGAGGGCAAAGGTAGTTTAATCTGTGTCACTCAAAAGACAGGGTTAATGGGAGCCCAGGACTGTTAAAATGTTTTGAGACCCATCACATCAGGTGTCCCCTCTTTCCCACATCCTTCGAATTGGAGAGACATCGAACAACACGTACGTGGAGACCCAAAGAGAAGAAGAGTGATGTACGCTGACTCCAGAGCTCCAATCCAAGCTCTACTTTTTTTAAATGTGGGACTTCGGGTTGCTGAAGTCCTCGGGGCCTCAGTTTCCTATTCTGTAAAATGGGGGGCAGGGACCGCAGTGCCCACCTCATGGGTTATCGTGAGGCTCAAACAAAACAATGTATGCAAAGTTCCTGACATGACGTCTCGCATGCAGACACTGCTCAAAAACTATTCAAGAATATGATTATTCTGGTGACCCAGACCAGGCTGCAGGCAGTAAGCTACGAGCTGGACCAGAAAGCATGAACACAAGTCTTCCCCATCTGTGGGGGGATGCAACCCATTCTGTGCCTACTGAAATGTTAGAACTGAGCTTCCCTAGAAGCTGCCGCAGGGCTGTCCCCTTTCCTCCAGCTCTGTGGACCCAGGAGTCCTGCCTGTTCCTCTTGGCCCCACTTGAGGGCCCTAAAGGCTGCGGGAACCCAACCGCCCACCACACGCTCCTCCAGCATCCAGGTTCTGGGGTTCCATGCAGCAGCCCGGCCTGCGAGGCTTTAGCCAAACCCCTGGGTTTGGGAGGGGCTGGTCCTTGGCCACTCACTCCTCTCAGGTGCATCTGGATCCTGGAGCCCATGTGATGAAGCGGGGGTTGAGGATGAGGGTGGTTCCTGGCATTATAGGACTCGTCGGTCCCCAAGTGAACCCCAGGTTTCTGTCAGGGGCCACTCCACAAGGGCCAGGTGGGACGCTGCACCCCTTCAGGAAGATGCCTGGTAGCCAAAGGGAACCGCTCCTGCTTACAGCACTGATGGCCTAAAAATGCTGCCCCTTTTAAAAGGTGATCCTAACATAGGTTTGGAGGTTCTTAACTGTCTTTGTCTTCTTTTTTTTTTTTTTTTAATACTTTATTTATTTATTTGACAGAGAGAAACACAGCTAGAGAGGGAACACAAGCAGGGGGAGTGAAAGGGGGGAAGCAGGCTTCCCGCCGAGCAAGGAGCCCAATGCAGGGCTTGATCCCAGGATTCCAGGATCATGACCTGAGCCAAGGGCAGACCCTTAACGACTGAGCCACCCAGGCGCCCCTGTCTTAAATTGAGAATCCAGACATGTATTCTGCCTGATAGAGCCTCACCGGAGTGTTTCCTTCTATTTCCCCATTCCTACAATAAACCACTTTCCCTAGCTAGGTCCCGTGTTTTAAAAGAACAGCGAAGTCAAGTCAGGTCTGGCCAACAGGAAGAGGGAGACACTGGGTGCTGGGCCCTGCACTCAGTGACCCCACAGTTGGGGTCCGTCATTCAGTCCCCCAGATCTTCAGGAAACAGCCGCCCCATGGCCCTTTGCAGGACTTGGTGATCAGCCCAGAGCCAAGCTGTCCCTCAGGGACTCCAGGTCTGGTGGGAAGCAGACGACTCCATAGAGAAATATAAAGGGCAGAGCACGGGCAATAAGCAGGGAACCCCCGACTCCGCGTGATCTGAGGGCTAGACGCGCTGGGGACACAAGACAGACAACATCCCAGGTCAGAGCTGAGACTGGAAGCTAAAGGGAAGGGGACAGAATTGTCCAGCCACAGGGACCTTCCCAGAATGAACCAGCAGCACCGTGCTGCGGACCCCGTGAGCCAGACAATCCTCCAGGCCCACGTTTCTGCTCTGTCCCCTCACCCTCTGTGTGAGGACTGCTGTGGGAAGGGAAGAGGAGGGCAGTGGGAGCCCAGAAGAGGCAGGAGCGGGGCTGCAGGCACCTCTCTGAGGAAGGGACACGGCAAGGTGAGCCAGGGACAGAGGACAGAGGTGAGGAGAGAATGTGGCGAGCAAGAGAGAGACTGACCCCGAAGCCAAAGGACAAATTAAAAACAACGCCGCCTTGTTCCAACAGGCGCGGGTCTGTCTGGAGCAGAGCATTCTGGGGGCCTCTGGCCAGGGCCCTGGGCTGCCTGGGGGCAGGGGCTGGGTGTACCTCCCTTTGGAAAAACCTCCCGAGGCCACATCCACAGCACAAATCCTGCCCAGCCCACACTCCCCAGAGTCCTTCTTCCCAAGTAACAGGAACCTGGACTTTCTGAAGTTTAAATTTAGTCCTGATGGAAGGAAAAACCTAAGCGTGTAACTTAAAATATACAATCAGAACCTTGTCTTTGTTACCCCCATGTTTAGAGCCTAAAGAAAAAACTGCCTTCCATAAACCAAAATTAGAAACCTTACAATTTCTTTTTTATTTTTTTTTATATATTTTTTTAAGATTTTATTTATTTGACAGAGAGAAACACAGCGAGAGAGGGAACACAAGCAAGGGGAGTGAGAGAGAGAGAAGCAGGCTTCCCGCCGAGCAGGAAGCCAGACAATTTCTTTTTTTAACTGAATCTGGGTTTTGTTTTTCAAGTGTCCAGAAATTTTCTTTATTCCTTATTCATTCAAGAAAACCAAAAGCCAACTCGAAGGCCATCTGTTAACTGAAAACATTTTTAGAGAGACAGGAAATACAAGCACCTAAGTTCATTTTTTCTAAATATAAAGACCCAGGTTATTCCCCAAACTGAAGAGATCTGATAGACCATCGCCTGTTACTGGCATCACGGAGCAGCAGCAGGCCTCGCTGGAACCGGAGGGTTCCGGCCACAAAGAAGAAACTGGGGGTGCTGGCGAGACAGGAAAGAGCTGGGCAGAAGCAGTCGGAGAGATTTTATGCTTTATTCTTCTGCCCTTCCGATTATTCAGCACGGCCTCCCTTCAAAATGACCACTTGACCTTTCCCACAAGAGCCATTAACCTTCCATAGTCTGTCGCGTAAACAGCTTAATTTTCTGACGGCAGGATGACAGAAGAAATTACAAAGGCAATTCCCACTCTCAGTCCAAACAGATGCCAAATGTAAATCACTCCATTTCCAGGAGGAGGACATTCTGCCCCAGTGCCTCCGCCATCCTGCCTCCTCGGGGGCACCGTGCGGCCCCATGCCGGCAGAGGACGGCCCCTTGCCGTCCACAATCCCCACCTGCACAGGATAGCAGCTCTTCAGCGGCCTTTGGCTTGTCCCGAGAAGCTGCTGACCTAGGCCCAAAAGCCCGCAGTTCCTATCCCTCGTTTCTAAGCATCCAACCCAGAGCTCACGTCAGAAGGCCCATAAGTCAGAGGCACCCCCCCCCCATCGCTTATTTGTAAAACCAACCCTCGCTTACTCTTGAATTTACTGTAAAATGATGAAGCTAAAAAGCAAATGGTTCCATTTTTTTTTCTTTTTCAACAATGTATCTACTTTGACTACTACTCACAATCCGAAATAAGAACATTTAACAATTAGGGACAATTTTAAAGAAAAAAGTCTTGGAGGGCGCCTGGGTGGCTCAGTTGGTTAGGCGACTGCCTTCGGCTCAGGTCATGATCCCGGAGACCCGGGATCAAGCCCCACATCGGGCTCCCTGCTCTGCGGGAAGCCTGCTTCTCCCTCTCTCACTCCCCCTGCTTGTGTTCCCTCTCTGGCTGTGTTTCTCTCTGTCAAATAAATAAAATCTTAAAAAAAAAAATTAAAAAAAAGAAAAAAGTCTTGGGCACCTGGGTGGCTCAGTGGGTTAAAGCCTCTGCCTTCAGTTCAGGTCATGATCTCAGGGTCCTGGGATTGAGGCCTGCATCAGGCTCTCTGCTCGGCAGGGAGCCTGCTTCCTCCTCTCTCTCTGCCTGCCTACTCATGATCTCTCTCTGTGAAATAAAAAAAATTAAAAAAAACAATAAAAAAAAAAGAAAAGAAAAAAGTCCTAACATAAATGAGTTATGACAGAGCTTTTTAATTATGCTGTTCTCTAGTGAGGGGCTGGTGATCTTACGGACGCCTGAAGGATCAAGCCTAGAACGTGAGGGAGTTAAGTAGGCCAAGTTCCATGGTTTACAGTGCTCTAAACCTTATACACTTGTGAGGTCAGAAGAGGACTAGGATGGTGAATTTTATGTGTCAACCTGACCAGGCCAAGGGGCTAGATATTTGGTCAAACATTATGCTGGATGCTGCTGTGAAGGTCTTTCTTGGTTGAGATTAACATTTAAATCAGTGGTCTCTGAATAAAGAGATTGCTCTCCATTCAGTGGTGGGCCTCATCCAATCAGTTGAAGGCGGGAAGAAGACAGTGTGACCTCCCCAAGCAAGAAGGAATCCAATGGCAGACAGTCTTTGAACTCAGACCACAGCTCTTCACTGGGTCTCCAGCCTGCAAGCCTGTCCTGCACTTTTTGTTCCCACTTAGCCTCTCTTGGTCTATTTCTGTGACAAATCCTGACTAATAGAGGACACGTTTTATTTGCATAATAAACACACTAGAATATTTTCAGTTCCTAAAAGAAATATATCTTCTCTTTCCTGAAATCTCTTTTGTTTGCCTATTTTGACAGAGACAAAGCCATGAAGAAATACCATGAGAAAAACAACCAAAATAGTGCACGCTAAGGGACAGCTTGGTGAAGGGGACAAGACAACTGGTGAGGCCTGCGGTCCACTGGATTTAACAGAGGCACTGGCCTCAGCTAGGCTTCTCTGTGTGCGGCCCTGAGCTATCAGATCTTCTGATATTTTTTTAAAAAGATTTTATTTATTTGACAGAGAGAAACACAACTAGAGAGGGAACACAGCAGAGGAAGTGAGAGATGGAGAAGCAGGCCTCCCGCTGATCAGGAAGCCCGATATGGGGCTCGAACCTAGGACTCTGGGATCATGACCTGAGCCAAAGGCAGACGCTTAACGATTGAGCCACTGAGGCATCCCAGATCTTTGGATTTTTTAAGAAGAATCCAGAAATCTGGATATTTAATATAAACTCTCCCAACCTTGGGGCACCTGGGTGGCTCAGACGTTAGGTGTCTGCCTTCAGCTTGGGTTATGATCCCGGGGTCCTGGGATAGAGCCTGCTTCTCCCTCTCCCTCTTCCTACAGCTCCCCGTGCTTGTACTCTCGCTCTGTCAAATAAATAAATAAAATCTTAAAAAAAAAAAAAAAAGTTAAAAAAAAAAGCCAAACTACAGGGTGTCCTGTAAAAAAGATTACAGGAAAACTGTGCCACGGAGACATTTATTTATTGAGTGGATAGTTGTTCACAAAGTGTTGTTTGGTGAACAACAAGAATCCAGTGACAAAACTAGGTCACGTATGACACTGATGCTCCCAGTACGTCCCTTGGTAATGACTTCTTTGTTCCAGAAACAACTTGGAAGGAAACACACCAAAATATTGACAGCTGTTTTCTCATGCAGTGAAATGGAAATATTTTCTGATTTCTTCTTTTTGCTCATCTGTACTCTCTAATTTCCCTTCCACAAACATGTGCTGTCTTGGTGGTAAACGATGTTGAGAAAAATAACCAACATGGTCTCTTTAGTTTAAAAAAAAAAAAAAAAAGACACAGTGAGGACTGTGCTAAAGGTTCAGATGAAAATGCTGGAACAAAATCAGGACTTCAGAGAGAGTGTGCTCTGCAGCCAGAGACGTGAAGCCCAGCCCAGAGCACCCTCCAGGCCCTCGTCACTACCCAGATGATCCCCGCAGACAATCCTTCAGTGCCCCCGCCGTTATCCCGTGCAAGCACACCTAACCTTGACGGGGCCTAGGTCTGCAGCGACCCTCCTCAGCCCCAGCCTCTTCCAGCCCAGCGCCCGCTCGGAAGCCTGACCAGCCAGCTCCCCCAAAGTCAGAGGATTCTCATTTCCTCACAAATGATTAAAAGAAAGGAAGGATGAAGGAAAAAAGGAGGGAAGGAAAAGGAAAGCAGCCTGGGCCACCCCATCTGCACTGTCCTGCAGCGTGGACTGACTCTGTGAGGCCAGAGGCCCATCGGGTGTCGCCCAAAACAGCGGGAAATGCTCTTCGGGAAGCTGGCTTACCCTTTTCCCAGAGAGATGAGCACAGGACTTTCCAGCTCCATGAGCACCCGGAAGGCTCTATTCATGTTTTGATAAGAAAAAGCTTCTCCAGCATCTGCAATGACCACACAGTTGGGGTTGGATGTGTCGATCTGATCAAATTCTGAGCGGACTCCTGAAAAGGGAAAGACGGATAGAGCCCTGAGGAGACATGGCTTACAGCCCACCTCCTACCAAGGACACCTGTCTGCCACGTGGGCCCAGCCCCTTTCTCAGACACGCTTCCTGATCTTCCCAGCTGTACGGGAGGTGGGCATGGAAGGGGACTTCCTACCACTTGACAGATGACGGAATTCCACTCCCCACAGTTAGCGCTTGTCAGGAAAAAGATGGGCCTGCCCCTGGGGCTCCCAGCCCAACCCTGGCATTACCCCACGGGCTACTCAGTTCACTCCCACAGTTCTGCAGGTGAGAAGGGACATTTGCCAGGAAGACACGGATTCCAGGATACAGGGTGAAATGAGGCTGCTGGCAACCTTTTTGGGGCTG
>PITA01035344.1:0-10617 GCA_004023965.1 Spilogale gracilis
AAATAAATAAATAAAGACAATTGAACTGCCAGTCAGTAGCTTCCTCTAAGCTCTCAGACGGGGCCTGGGTCTTGTAAGCTCACTTCTGGAATACCATGCACTCACACACAGGAGATGTGGGGCAGAACAAAAGCACTAGTTATTTTTACAATGCTTTTAATTATGGGGTGAGTATGTTGGGGCTGCAATACATATGTAAGGATAATTCTACTTTAAATTAATGCACACCTCCATGTTATCACTCATGTTAACTCTCTCAGCTGTAATAGGCAGGAAGAAAATGTTAAGATGACTCCAACAGAGGCTAGAAACCTCAAGTTTCCTGGTGAAGATGATGGAATGGCAGAGTCCTGAAGACATTTTATTGAGTTGGCATAGACTTTATTGACTAAATATGAAGAGGTCAGTGACCTTAATTTTAGGAGAAAAAACACTCATTTTCTTCCCATATTGCCCTTGAGGGCAAACTGACTCTGAGAGAACCTCACTTGAAGGGCTAAGTTTTGGGTCAGGAAATAGTTTTGTTTTGGTGCTGTCTTGAATTTCCTTTGGGAATTTGGAATAAAAGTCCCAAAGGTCACAAGGCCTGTCTGGATGTCAGTGCCTGCCTCTTTCTGGGAGGGCCAGACCAGAAATGCAGCTCAGGGCCACCCTGTCCTGAAGTATAGCTGACATCTGGGAGACATGCGCCTGGACACAAGCTGTGTTTTCCTTTCTTTTATAAACTGATAATTTAACAGCAAAATCAGTGGGATGACTCCTGGTGTTCTTTGTTAGGATTACCCATTTCACAGTACCTTTTGCCACTTGGAGCTGTTTACTAGAAGCTACATTAAAGATTATAATCAATTTGAGAATTGATTGTCCCTGTGGGTGTTTTCCTTAAGATAATTTTGATATGAACAGAAATGGTTTATACAGTGGGCCTCACACTATATTTAGCTGTTTACAAAATTTCTCTTTGATCTTTTTCATGGGAATGTTCATCTGCCTCAGATTCTCTTACTATTTCACTTTGCAGGGTAATGTGACAGCTGAGGTTGGACATGTTGAAAAACAAAATAAAACTAAAGTTGAAGTTTAATATGTTTCTTCAGTGAGGAAGAATTCATAATATTATATAGGGTAGGAAATGTAATAAGGAAGAGAGTCTTCAAGCAAAAAAAAAAAATGAACCTTGGGCAACATCTAGTGTATTGGGTTCCAAAATTATTTAATCAAAGGACTTCTAATATATAAGACAGATAAAAGTGAAGCTAATTTGTCTGAGTTATGTGGGAGCTTCAGGAACCCCTGATCACATGGTCACTGTGCCCATTCCAGCACTTATGGATGGTGTCCTAGTCCAGAACCTATGCTCCAAAGTGATGAGTGGATATATGGGAAGAAACTGTGAGAATGTCTATTTGTTTTCATCTCAACTTTAAAGAAGTCATTTCTTGACCTACCTGATAAAGGGGTAGTATCCAAAAAATATAAAGAACTTATAAAACTTAACACCCAAAAAACAAATCATCCAATTAAAAAAATCAGCAGAAGATATTGATGAAGATCAGAGAAAAGGGAACCCTCTTACCCTGTTGATGGAAATGTCAACTGGTGCATCCACTCTGGAAAACAGTATGGAATTCCCTCAGGAAGTTAAAAATAGAACTACCCTTCACCCAACAATTGTACTTCTATGTATTTATCCAAAGAATACAAATATAGTGACTCAAAGGGGAACATGCATCCCTATGTTTATAGCAGCAATGTCCAGGATAGCCAAAATATGGAAAGAACCCCGATATCCATCAATAGATAAATGGATAAAGATGTGGTGTATATACACAACGGAATAGTACTCGCCCATCAAAAAGAATGAAATATTGCCATTTGCATAAATGTGGATGGATCTAGAGGGTGCTTATGCTAAGTAAAATAAGTCTGTCAGAGAAATATAAATACTGTATGATTTCACTCACCTGTGGAATTTAAGAAACAAAGCAAATGAGCATAGGGGAATGGAAGAAAAATAAAATAAGATAAAACAGAGATGGAGAGAAACCATAAGAGACTCTTAACTATAAGAAAAGAACTGAGGGTTTCTGGAGGGGAAGTAGGTAGGGGATTGGGTTAATTGTGCGGCAGGAATTAAGGAGGGCACTTGATGAGATGACCACTGGATGTTGTATGCAACCAATGAATCACTAAATTTCACCTCTGAAACTAATAGTGCTGTATATGTTAATTAAATTAAATTTAAATAAAAATCTTTTTAAAACAAATAAAAATAAAAATGGGCAGAAGACATGAACAGACACTTCTCCAAAAAAGACATCCAAATGGCCAACAGACACATGAAAAGATACATTACTGATCATCAGGGAAATGCAAATCAAAACTACAATGAGATATCACCTCACATCTGCCAGAATGGCTGTAATCAACAACACAAGAAACAACAGGTGTTGAGAATATGGAGAAAGGGGACCCCCATGCACTGTTGATGGGAAGGTAAACCAGTGCAGCCTCTGTGAAAAGCAGTATGGAAATTCCTCAAAAAGCTAAAAATAGAGCTACCTTATGTTCCACTAATTGCATCTTTTTTTAAAAAGATTTTATTTATTTATTTGACAGAGAGAAACACAACTCGAGAGGGAACACAAGCAAGGGGAGTGAGAGAGGGAGAAGCAGGCTTCCCACCTAGCAGGGAGCTCAATGCAGGCCTTGATCTCAGGACTCTGGGATCATGATCTGAGCCAAAGGCAGTCACTTAACCAACTGAGTCACCCAGGCACCCTGAGGAACACTGATATCTTAACAATACTGAGTCTTTCAATTTGTGAGAAAGGTGTATCTCTCCATTAATATAGGCTCTTTTTCTTAGCAATGTTTTATAGGTCTAACTAACACATCTTGTGTCAGATTTAGTTACAGGTTTGATGCCATTGTAAATAGTGTTATTTTTAATTAAAATCACCAACTGTTTATTCATTGCTAGTATATAGAAATGCATTTGATTTTTAAATATTGATTTTCTACCTTGAACCCTTGATACTCTTACTTATTAATTCCAGCATCTTTTAAAGATATGTTTATTTATTTTAGAGACAGAGAGAGTGCAGGAATTAGGCAGAGGGAGAGAGAATCTCAAGCAGACTCCCTGATGAGTACAGAGCCCCTCACAGGGTTTGATTTCACAACCCTGAGATCATGACCTGAGAGGAACCCAGGAGTGGGATGCTTAACCAATTGAGCAACCCAGGTGCCCCCCTAGGGCCTTTTTAATTTAGAGTCTTTTATATCTTCTACATAGGTGATTATGTTGTCTATAGATAAGGTGATTGTGTTTGTGTCCATGTTCATGAGAGTTATTGGTCTTTTTTTTTTTTTCTTTTCCTGTAATGCTTTTACCTAGTTTGGAATCCAGAAAATGCTTGTCTCAAAGAATAAGTAGGGATGTATTCCTCCATTTTACTGGGAGCTTTGAATAGAATTGGTAGTATTTCTTCCTTAAATGTTTGTTTCAATTCCCTAAATTAAACTCCCTCCACTGAAGCCATATGGACCTGGAGGTTTCCTTGTGAGAAGGTTTTTAACCACAAATTAATTTTTTTCTAAATAAGCATAGGGCTGTTCAGGATATATATATATTTCTTAGGGGAGTTTGGTAGATTGCCTCTTTCTTTCTTTTTCTTTTTCTCTTTCTTTCTTTTTTTTTTCTTTTCTTTTTTTTTTAGATTGTCTCTTTCAAGGAGTTAGTTTATTCCATCAAAGTTGTCAAGTTTATAGGCACAAAATTATTCATAATATTCTCTTATAATTATTTTAATATCTTTTAAACTCTGGTGTGATGTCACTACCTTCATTACTGATATTGCTATTTGTTTATTCTTCCTTCCTGATTCTGGCTAGAGATTTGTCAACTTTATTGATTTTCTCAAGGAAGCTTTTGGTTTTATTTATTTTGCCTATTGCTTTTCTGTTTCCATGGCACTTTGATTTTTATTATTTCCTTCTTTCTGCTTTACTTGTCTCCAATTTGTTCTTCATTTTCTTGTTCTTAAGGTGAAGCTGAGGTAATTGTTTTGAGACATTTATTCCTTTATAATATAGTTTAATTCTAGAAAATGTCTAAGTTCTGTTTGAGCAGCATCCCACAGATTCGTATATGTTGTGTTTCCCTTATAGTTTTATTCAACATTCTTTTTTTTTTTTACCTACCTAAATCTGGAAAGTGCCTAACATAATATCTGACACAAACTGTGTGCTAAAAAATGTTAATACCCTTGCATCTCATACATCATTTGAATGTTTCCCAGTGGACATTTAAGAAATCCTTATTTTATTTTTTATTACATTATTTTATTTTGTCAGTGTTCCAAGATTCATTGTTTATGCTCCATACCCAGTGCTCCATGCAATATGTTCCCTCAATACCCATCACCAGGCCCACCCATCCCTCCACCCTTCTCCCTTCCAAGACCCTCAGTTTGTGTCTAAGTCCACAGTCACCCATGTTTCATCTCCTTCCCTGATTTACTCCAATTCAAATTTCCTTTCCTTCTCCTACTGTCCTCCATATTGCTTCTTATGCTCCACAAGTAAGTGAAACCATATTATATCTGACTTTCTCTGCTTGGCTTATTTCACTCAGCATAATCTCCTCCAATTCAGTCCATGTTGCTACAAGAGTTGAGTATTCATCCTTTCTAATGGAAGTATAATATTCCATTGTTATATATGGACCATATCTTCTTTATCCATTCATCTGTCAAAGGACATCTTGGCTCTTTCCATAGTTTGGTGATTGTGGCCATTGTTGCCATGAACATTGGGGTATATATGGCCCTTCTTTTAACTACACCTGAATCTTTGGGGTAAATACTCATTAGTGCAATTGCAGGGTCATAGGGTAGCTCTATTTTTAATTTTTTTAAGGAATCACTGTTTTCCAAAGCAGCTGCATCAATTTGCATTCCCACCAACAGTGTAAGAGGGTTTCTCTTTCTCCACAGCCTCTCCAACACTTGTTGTTTCCTGTCCTGCTAATTTTATCCATTCTGACTGGTGTAAGGTGGTATCTCAATGTGGTTTTGATTTGAATTCTCCTGATAGGTAATGATGACAAACATTTTTTTCATGTGTCTGCTAGCCAGTTATATATCTTCTATGGAAAAATGCCTGCCCATGTCTCCTGCCCATTTTTTTTTTGACCCCAGATTCACTACCAGAGATTCAGCATTGGAACATCTTGCTTTCCTGACTGTCTCCAGTCAGGTGAATTGGATAGGGTGTTAGCTCTAGAATGCACATACTTGGTTACCACTATTCTAAGTTCTGTTGAGGCTTGTGACCAAAGAGATGAGGTCACTTTTTGAAGATACTATTACCAGGACCCTTCCTTTCTTTCTTTTTTATAATTAATTAATTAATTAATTAATTTTCTGTTCAGTGTTCCAAAATTCATTGTTTAAGCCCCACACCCAGTGATCCATGCAGTACATGCCCACAATACTCACCACCAGGCTCGCCCATCCCCTCACCCCCTCCCCTCCAGACCCTCAGTTTGTTTCTGAGTCCAAAGGCTCTTATGTTTCATTTCCCTCCCCGATTTACCCTATGTCCCATTTCCTTTTCTCTCCTTCTGTTTTCTATATTACTCCTTATGCTCCACAAATAAATGAAACCATGTGATACTTGACTTTCTCTGTTTGGCTTATTTCACTCAGCATAATCTCTTCCAATCCAGTCCATGTTGCTACAAAAGTTGGGTTTCATTCTTTCTGATGGATCCCGCCAATTTTTTGATGTGATCATCTTTTGTCTTGGTTGTTGAGTTTGAGGAGTTCTTTATAGATCTTAGATATCAGCCTTTGGTCTGTAGTGTCATTTACGAATATCTTCTCTCATTCTTCTGTGGGTTGCTTAAAATGAGTATATTGTGGCAGATGTTTGTACAATAGTTACCAGGGCTATGCACTATAATGCATTCGTTTTATATTATCTCATCTAGTCTTATAATTTTATAAGGTAGGTACTCTTATTACCTCATTTTATAGATGAGAAAACTGATGCTAAGGGGCATTAAGTAACTTGCTTTTCCCCCTTTGTGCCAAAATGAGAAAACTGGAACCTGAATGTAGGTAGTCTGACTAGAGATTCTTCAGTCATCACAATATAGCACCTCTCTACCACTATAGTAAGAGAAGGCTCTCACCCTCATCTGCCTCACAGTAATTATTAAGTCAAGAGGTCGAGTGCTGATCTGTATCCATAATTGTAGATAAGAATGAAAAGATACAGGTCTTTTTCCTCAATGTTAGAGTCCAAATATGAAAAAAAATTAAAAAGCAACATAAATAGCTAAAGCTTGTTATGACATGAATTAAACTCTACAGTGGAAATTAAGAGAAAGCAAAGATAGACAAAGCAGGAGCAATCAAAGAAGAAAAATTTCTCAGAAAAAATAATCCAATGAACTCTTACAACATGTAGAATATGAACAATCAAAGAAAGCTGCATCACTAGAGGCTCAGCTGGTGTGTGGCCTGAGTATGGTAAACCAAGGAAGAATATTAGGAGAGGGGCAAGACGGTGGAGAAATAGGAGACCCTATTTCAAAAGGTCTCCTGAAGTGAGCTAAACTATCTACCAGGACAACTTGAACACCCATGAAATCAGCCTGAGCTGTAAGACTACACACTTCTGGATCTCTATGGGGGCAGAAAAGCATCAGCAGTGAGGTAAAGTGGAGTGGGAGTGCTCAGACTGGTTTCAGAGGAGAAATAGGAAGGGGAGGGAGCCAACAGAAGTGAACCATTGGAAAGTAAGACCCCAATACAAAAGTGCTCTGTGCTCAGGGACCAGCATCAACTTGAGTCTGGTTAAAAGCACACAAAAGCAAAGGATCTTCACCATTGGCAGGGACATAAAACTGTGACACCATACCAGGGAGAGAAAGCACTCCCTAGCACCATGTGGGAGGGAACCTGGCCATGTGGAGTAACATTTTTTTTTCTGCTACTTTTTTCCCACTGCTTTTTTTTTTTCCCAACACTTGGTACACGTGTGTGCACCCACAAGGGAAGTGACTCTATGGGACCATAGGATCTCAGTCCTTCCTGCATGGGAGTGTACTACAGAGACTCTCTGGGAAGAGACAAGGTCTCACAATCCAAAATCGGTTGTGGTTTCCCTGGTGCGGGAGAGAAATGACAAGCCGGGACATTGAATGCCATTCTGACTAGGGGCTGCGGATGCACCTGGATGTGAGAAACTGCAAGACAAAGGGGAAAATATGGAGACAGTCTGTGGGCCCTGCACCATTCAGAGGGAAGCAAGCTGAGGCCTCTCTCTGGGAAGAAGGTCTGGGCGCAAAGATCTTGCTCGGGCCTAAATTTCTGAAAAGCTGCAAAAAGCCACAAAAGAACAAATCCTCCAGAGAACAAAAGCCTGAAAACCTGGTTGCCATAGAGCCCAGCCCCTAGGAAGGGAGCAGAGAGACTCAGCCCAGGTACAACGGACTGAAAAACAGCAGGACCCTCCCCCAGAAGGCAAGCCAGAAGAACAAGAGGACAACACAAAAACTGTAAAACCCCAACATCAGGGGAAAGACAATATATTAAGCTCCTGATACTACCCCAAAAGCTATACGCTTTATAGATACAGCTTTTTACTTTATTTTCTTTTGAACTTTTTCCTACTTTTATTTTTAAAGTTTTCACTTTATTTTTTTTATTCTCATGGTTTTTGTTCTTTTATTTTACCCACTTATTATTACAATGTGATACTTAATACAACACTTCATAATAACTTTTTACCTTGAATTTTTTTCAAACACATACCTGTGTTTTGTTGTTGTTGTTGTTGCTTCTTTTGCTTCTTTGTTTGTTTGTTTTTTTCTTTTTTTCCCTTTTTTTCTCCCTTCTTTCATTTATTCTTTTTTCCTTTAAATATACATATAGTTATAAGCTTCCAGGTAATCCTTCATTCCTATTCAGTACTACCCCTATATACAAACCAGTTTTAATCTCCCTATATTTTTAGATAGTGGAATCCACTAAAAATAATAACAAGAGACACCCAGGAGGATCTGAAATACTTTCCTTGCCCAAAACAAGGGCTCATACTCACCTTCCCATCCTATTCTTCTGTCAGTGTTTCTATGTAATTGTTTTTGCCTTTGTAATATATACATACTGGTCTTGGGGGTCATTTGTGTTCAGTTTAACATTTTGATCTCTTCAACATTCTTTTATATTTGATGGTCTTTTTTTAACTCTGTTGTAGTTTTGTACCATATAAAGCCTAGCATTGGGGCCCATTCTGGCCAGGTTTTTTCTTGCTTCTTTTCCCTTTTTCTCTCTCTTTTGTCTTTCTTCTTCCTTTTCAGTGATGAGTTCTGATTACTCCAAAACCTTCCAGTAAGAAACTCACCTGGATAGTGGTTGATATATTCAGCTATAAATTCCATCAACCACCACTCACCAAAATGACTCAGAGGAGGAACAACCAACAGAAGAAAACCCCAGAAACAGCAACCCCTGTCACAGAATTACTGGAAATGAACATAAGCAATATGACAGAAATGGAATTCAGGGTAGCAATCATCCAAGGAATGACTAAGTTGGAAAAGAACATTAGTGACAAGATAGAAGCTCTAAGGTAAGTAGTGAAAGCTGAACTGACAGAGATTAAAAAGGCTATTAATAAGATGCAATCTAATTTAAATATGCTAACAAGTACAGAAGGTGAAGCTGAAGATCGTATTACTGATTTAGAATACAGATGGATTAAGGAGGAGCAAGAGAAGTCTTGGAACAAACAGCTAAAATCCCAACACAATAGAATTAGGGAAATAAATGATGCCATGAAACACTCCAATATCAGAATTATTGGAATCCCTGAGGGACCTGAGAGAGAGAGAGAAGGCTAGAAGATATAGTTGAACAAATCTTGGATGAAAATTTCCCCAATCTGGGGAATGAAACAAGTGCTCATGTCCTAGAGGCAGAGAGGACACCCCGCAAGATCAGGGAGGCCAGAAAAACCTCCAGGCACATAATTGTGAAATTCATGAATCATAAAATCAAAAGATATGTCTTAAGGGCATCTAGGGGAAAGTGATCCCTTTGGTACAGAGGGAGGAATAAAGTCAGACCTATCCACAGACCTGGCAAGCCAGAAAAAGCTGGCAAGACATATTCAGAAATTACATGAAAAAAAATGCAACTAAGGATAATGTATCCAGCAAAATTGACTTTCAAAATGGGAGGAGAGATAAAGAGCTTCCAGAACCACCTAGGTCTAAAAGATTATGCGACCACGAAGACAGAACTACAAGAAATTTTAAGAGGGGTTCTATAAAAGAGAAAGGAACCCAAGAGTGACACAGAACAGAAATTTACAGAGGTAATCATTAGAAACAAGAACTTCACAGGCAACATGATATCAATAAAAACATATCTATCAATAATCACTCTCAATGTGAATGGCCTAAATGCTCCAATAAAAAGGCACAGGGTTGCAGACTGGATAAAACGACAGGACCCATCCATATGCTGTTTACAAGAGACACATTTGAATCTAAAGACACTTCCAGATTGACAGTAAGGGGAGGGAGGACCATCTTTCAGGCCAATGGACCTCAAAAGAAAGCCAGGGTAGTGATTCTCATATCAGACAAATTGGATTTTAATCTAAAGACTGTAGTCAGAGACACAGAAGGACACTACATCATTTACAAAGGGTTTATATACCAAGAATATCTAACAATTATAAGTATTTATGCCTCCAACATGGGAGCAGCCAACTATATAAGCCAACTGTTAAGCAAAATAAAGAGTCATATTGATACAAACACATTAATTGTAGGAGATCTTAACACACCACTGTCAGCAATGGACAGATCATCTAAACAGAAAACAAAGAAACAAGAGCCTTGAATGACACATTGGACCAGATGGATCTCATAGATATATTCAGAACATTCCACCCTAAAACACAGAATACTCATTCTTCTGGAGTGCACATGGACCTTCCTCCAGAATAGACCACATAATGGTTACAAATCAGGGCTCAACTGATACCAGAATGTTGAGATTATCCCTGCATATTCTCTGACCACAATGCCGTGAAACTGGAACTAAATCACCATAAAAAGTTCAGAAGAAAATCAAACACTTGGAAGCCAAAGACAATCCTGCTCAAGAATCTTTGGATAAAACAGGAAATCAAAGAGGAACTGAAACACTTCATGGAAACCAATGGGAATGAAGATACATCAATCTAAAATCTATGGGATACAGCAAAGGCAGTCGTAAGGAGGAAATAATAGCCATCCAAGTCTCACTCAAAAAACTGAAAAATCCCAAATACACCAACTCTTATTACACCTCAAAGAACTGAAAAACAACAAGAAATTAAACCAACCTCACACACAAGATGGGAAATAATTGAGATTAGAGCACAGATAAATGAATTAGAAACTAGAGATACAGTAGAACACATCAACAAAACTAGAAGTTGTTTCTTTGAAAGAATTAATAAGATCGATAAACCATTGGCCAAACTAAACCAAAAGAAAAGGGAGAAGACCTAAATTAATAAAATTAGGAATGAAAGGGGAGAGAT
>PITA01035345.1:0-10614 GCA_004023965.1 Spilogale gracilis
CAAGATTCATTCCCCATTCCCAACACCCAGTGCTCCACGCTCTAGGTGTCCCCAGTACCCACCACCAGGCTCTCCCATCCCCCCACCCCCCTCCCTCCAAGTCGCTCAGTTTGTTTCTGTGTCCAAAGTCTCTGTTGTTTCGTCTCCCTCCCTGGATTACCCTAGTTCCCATTTCCTTTCCTTCTCCCACTGTTCTCCATGTTACCCCTCATGCATCGCAAGTAAGTGAAACCATGTGATACTTGATCTTCTCTTCCTGGCTTATTTCACTCAGCATAATCTCCTCCAGTCCAGTCCATGTTGCTACAAAAATTGGATATTCGTCCTTTCTGATGCAGGCGTAGTATTCCATTGTATATATGGATGTGGTGGGTAGTTTTTGATCATCACAATGACTGGGGGTACTACTAGAGTTTACAGGTGAAAGGTACCAAAGATATCAGGTGTCTGGAAATGCAATAGAGATCTGCCCAGCAACTCAATAAGACAGGCCAAATCTCCCACCAGACATTCAAGTACAAAATAATAATAATAACAATAACCTTTAAAATTATCTAATCATACTACCAAACTTCATTTCCCCCATAAACACAAAATATTTTTTGCAGCTTTAGTAAACACGTATTTTCCAGGTATGCCACTATCTCATAAGAAAGACCCTTCTGCTTTATTCAGAACTTTACGAAAGACCCTTTAGCGTTTCAGAAAATCTGATGAAGTTGTTTGTAATAGCTGAGTTTCTGGTACAGCGTACTTATACTAGACTGCTTTTATAGGTAATAGAGACTCCTCTGAACAGATTTATTTCCAAACATTATTGAGTAGGGATTTATGCCACAGAGGGTTCTTTCTAAATTGTATTAACATTAAAAAGTATCTCACACTGGGGTACCTGGGTGGCTCAGTTGGTTAAGCGTCCAACTCTTGGCTTCAGCATAGGTCATGATCTTAGTTGTGGGATTGGGGGGCAGTTCGGGGCTCTATACTCAGCATGGAGTCTCCCTGAGAGCCTCTCACTCTCCCTCTACCCCTCCCTACCACTCACATTGGCACATTCTCTCTCTAAAATGAAAAAATAGATCTCTTAAAAAAAGTATTTCATATCAAGGTTGCCCTATATATATTTAATTTGGGGGGAGAGGGGGCAGAATGATTAGAAATCTATGTTGTCAAAATTACATGTTAAATTTTATATGGGGTTGTTATTCTTTTCTTTTTTACTCTAATAATGTCTCCCAAAGTCAACCATATAGCTGTTACTATTTTTTCTTTTTTTTTTTTTTTAAAGATTTTATTTATTTATTTGACAGAGAGAAACACAGTGAGAGAAGGAACACAAGCAAGGGGAGTGAGAGAGGGAGAAGCAGGCTTCCCGCCGAGCAGGGAGCCTGACGCAGGGCTCGATCCCGGGCCCCGGGATCATGACCTGAGCTGAAGGCAGTCGCTTAACCGGATCATGACCTGAGCCAAAGGCAGTCGCTTAACCAACTGAGCCACCGAGGCTCCCACTATTTCTTTTTCCAGTCTAGCCTCTACTCCCTATTATTTATCAAAAGATATGAGCTCTAGAGGGCTTAAAGACTAGAAAATGAATGTATGTTGCTAATGGAGGGTTCCTTAAGGTTTTCTGCTGACTTCACTTCCTTGTCCCATGCCAAGTCATTTCTCAGAGAATTCATTTGACACTATACTTACAAACAAGGTCAAACTCATTGATGAGTATACAGTGCTCCTTTTATTTATATATGCTCACAATCTAATTTGTCTACATTATCCCTACATCAGGTAAGATCATGTCCCTCTACATTTTCCCTCTTTTTAAAACTTCCTCTTACTTCATTTTTCTTCATTCTAAGTTTTTATTCTACTATCTATACATACCTCAGCTCTTTCATTTTTCTACACTTTTTATAGAGTATGTTTTCTTTTAAATCCAAACATATTTACTGTAAGCAGATGCAGGCACTCAATGACGTACTTCACCGTAACATCTAAGGTAATTGGTGACTTTTCAATGAACTTTACTTCAGAATAACCAACAGAGTGTTAAAATATTTGTTATATTGGGGCGCCTGGGTAGCTCAGTAGGTTAGGAGACTGTCTTTGGCTCAGGTCATGATCCCAGAGGCCCAGGATCGAGCCCCACATTGGACTCCCTGCTCGGCGGGAAGCCTGCTTCTCCCTCTCTCACTCCACCTGCTTATGTTCCCTCTCTCACTGTCAAATAAATAAAATCTTTAAAAAATATATATATTTGTTATACAAATAATTAAGGCACTGGGTCTGATAGGGTTGAGAATCACTGATTTAGTGGATCTTACGCAGAACTTCTTACAAATGGAATAGAAGAGAAAATTATCAGAGTACATTGCAAATTGGGTAGTTTCATGAAACTTTTGTTTCCATTCATGTGTGTGTTTTCTGAGTGTTGTAAAAACGTATTTCTTGCTACAATCCGGGGTCAAATACGTTTGTGAGCCACTGTTAAAGTCCCTCCCTCCCTCACCTCCCGCAATAACTGAACAGACCAGTGGTCAACAATCCTCCTACAAGGTCATTCCCCTCTTGGGCTCTCTGCAATCTACTTCCCATCTCTATGTCCTCTTCCTGTCTCTAAAGCGCAAGTAATCTCGCCTTCCCCACTTCCCACATGTATGGGTTCAAGTCATTCCTTCAGTTTATTTTTTATCTTTTCTGTCTTGAAAGCTAGCAAGTAAATAAACAAAGAAAAAATTATGGGCATGGCATAAAGCAAAAAAAGTGGCCTTTTTCAGGGCACCTGGCTGGCTCAGTTGGTAAAGCACATGATTCTTGATCTTGGGGTTGTGAGTCAGGGACCCAGCAGAGAGTACTTAAAAATAAAATCCTGGGGTGCCTGGGTGGAGCAATTGGTTAAGCGTCTGACTCTTGGCTTCAGCTCAGGGCCTAATCTCTGTGTTATGACATCAAGGCTCCACACTCATCGAGGAGTCTGCTTGAGATTCTCTCTCCTTCTCCCTCTGCCTCTCCTGCTTGTGCTCTCTCACCCTTTTCCTTAAATTAAAAAAAAACCTTTTTTAAAAAAGATTTTATTTACTTATTTGACAGAGAGAAATACAGCAAGAGAGGGAACACAAGCAGGGAGAGTGGGAGAGGGAGAAGCAGGTTTCCCGCGAAGCAGGAAGTCCAATGCGGGACTCAGTCCCAGGACATGACCTGAGCCGAAGGCAGCCACCCAGACACCCCTCTCTCTCTCAAATAAATAAATCTTCAAAAAGAATCATAAAGTAAATAAGTAAAATAAAATCTTTTTTAAAAAGTGAACTTTTATTTTTGGATCATGGAATCCAGAAAGCATAAAGAAAAGGCAGAGATAGTCTACAATAAAAATGAAAATCCTCTGGAGGAGCCAAGACATCATATATATGTAACAAGGCAAATATGACTGGGAAAAAACGTCCTGTGATATCAAAAAGGTTTAAAATCCCTAAGACCAAAAAAATTATTAAATTAAATTAAATCCCCAAGACTGACAACAATCAGGAAGAAGCAATTCTAGTGAGGGGGAAAAAGTGAGTGCAGCAAAATTTTTTAAATGAAAATTTAAATTTAAACCCTATGATCCAACAGTTCTTACTTTTATATACCGAGACACTTTAAAAAATGATTAGAATTAACAGGGCACCTGGGTGGCTCAGTCATTAAGAGTCTGCCTTCTGCTCAGGTCATGATCCCAGGGTCCTGAGATGGAGCCCCTCATCGGACTCCCTGCTCGGTGGGAAGCATGCTTCTCCTTCTCCCACTCCCCCTGCTTGTGTTCCCTCTCTAGCTGTGTTTCTGCCAAATAAACAAAATCTTTTTATTTTATTTTATTTATTTATTTTTTAAAAGATTTTATTGATTTATTTGACAGAGAGAAACACAGTGAAAGAGGGAAGATAAGCAGGTGGAGTGAGAGAGGGAGAAGCAAGCCTCCTGCTGAGCAGGGAGCCTGATGTGGGGCTCGATCCCGGGTCTCCGGGATCATGACCTGAGCTGAAGGCAGTTGCTTAACCAACTGAGCCACCCAGGTGCCCCACAAATAAAATCTTTTTAAAATATGATTAGAATTAATGAGATAATTTATTAAGAATCTCTTAGGTTTTCTAGGTATAAAGTAGTATTAGCAAAAAGAGAAATGTAGTTTATCTCTTATTTTCAAATGTTTATTTGCAGTAGTTATTTGATATCCTGTTTTAATATGTTAACGCTTAACTTGAGGTATTCTTTCTTTTTTTTTTTTTAAGATTTTATTTATTTATTTGACAGAGAGAGATCACAAGCAGGCAGAGAGGCAGGCAGAGAACGACGGGGAAGCAGGCTCCCTGCTGAGCAGAGAGCCTGACATGGGACTTGATCCCAGGACCCTGAGATCATGACTCGAGCCGAAGGCAGAGGCTTAACCCTCTGAGCCACTCAGGCGCCCCAAGGTATTACTTCTGAGAGAACATTTTGAAAATCTGGTTATCACAATGATTGGATGTCACCTGGGCATTTGGGAGGGTGATGCCAGGGATTCTAGAAACTTGTAATGTGATTACACCGTGAAGAACTGTCCCACCTTTCCCATGGCTTTAAAATGTCCCAGTGGAGGGAAAAAAAGTTTTCCAATGGAGGGGTGCCTAGTTGGCTCAGCTGGTAGAGCATGTAACTTTTGATCTCAGGGTTTTAAGTTTAGGCCCCACATTGGGTGTAGAGTTTACTTCAAAAAATAAAAATAAACAAAATGTCCCAACAGAAAAACCTGTTTATAATGACTTGAACTTAGAAGCTAAGTCAGTGTTACATATAGATACTAAGTACTTTTTGCATGATTTCAACACACATTGAAATCACCAGT
This sequence comes from Spilogale gracilis, assembly GCA_004023965.1. Classification (NCBI taxonomy): domain Eukaryota; kingdom Metazoa; phylum Chordata; class Mammalia; order Carnivora; family Mephitidae; genus Spilogale; species Spilogale gracilis. The sequence goes on from PITA01035345.1 coordinate 4,859, forward strand.
AATACAACTGTTTGGGTAAATTGTTTAGAACTTGACACCATGAGTTGTTCAAAAAGAAACAGCATTGAAGGCAACTTTGTTTAAGATATCTGAACTGCCAATATGCCTATTAGATATTTGCATGTGAGGCTGTCACTGTGAAGGGATTCTGCATATAGGTACAACCTCTTTTGTTGTTATTTCCTCTAATATAATCATACCTGAGTATTTACATCTTAAAGACACATTATTTTATATACATTATTTCATTTTTAGTTTCCTTTATAATATGGCATTATAGTGATTTCCTTAAAGAATGCAAATAAAAGTTCTTTATTTGGAAAACCAGCATCATGTAAGCACTATGAAACACTAGATCCAGGCAGCTTACGTCAGTGACAACCAATGGAGAGACAGGCTGACATTTGAACCCACTGAGACAACCAGACATTATGGGCCTCTCAACATGATATAATAAGAAATATTATGAAATATTTAGCACCTATGAAACATTCTTATCAAAAACAAACATCTCAACCCTCTAGGACAGAGTTCCACTTAAAAGAAATATGAGAAATGAAAGGATACATTAAAATGACATCACAAAAATGTAAGCCAGAATGTGGGAAATATTATCAAAGAAACAGTCCAGTTTCCTCAACAAATAAATAACAATTTTAAAAGACAGGGCTGTTATAAATTGAGATTTTAAAGGACATACCAACCAAACGTAACATATAGACCTTATTAAGTACTCATTTTAATAAACTAACTTTGAGAAGACACTTTTGAGACAACTGGGAAAACTAAACATGAATTGGGTATTAGGTAACAGTAAATTACTGTTAATTTTATCAGATATAATGATACTGTAGCTTCACATACGTGTGTGTGTATATGTGTGTAGTGTATCCCTATCAGCGAGAGATTAATGTTGAAATATTTATGGATGAAACAATATGCAGGTCTCAGACTTGCTTTAGAATGTTCAAACCCCAGAAAGGGGAGGGGATTGGAAATGGATATAAAAATGGCAAAATGTGGATGTGTTAAAACTTGGTAACTGAACAGGATAGTATACATGAATTATGTGTTAATCTCAACTGACTTCTTGAAAGTCTTAGAACAGAAAAAAGGGATACAGAATCGTCACCTTAGTTCCGTCTTCAGGTTGCCACAAACCTATGGATCAATCCTCCGTGAGCTACTCGACCAGTAAGCAGCTCTAATACCATTATCTAATACATCTACCCTGTCATCTAATAAATCTATCCTGTCCCTGAGGACAAGGACAGTCTTGTCCTAATATACCCTAATGAAGGAGAGATACTGTCTACAGTGATACTTTGATATAACTATTTTAAGTAAACTCTACACTCAGTGTGGAACTAGAACTCAGGAGATCTAGAGTACCAGGCTCTACTGAATGATTAGACAGCCAGGAGAACCTTGATATTCCAATTAAGCAGCCTAATCAAAAAAAGGGCTAAGTTTGGTATGCTTAGTCTTGGTATATTCTCCATGGATACTTTTCACTATTATCTTTCACGGGCCTTTTTCTTAGCAAATTTGTTCTACTGCTCACAGAATCTCCTATATGTTTTCCTGCCGTGGCCTTTGCGTTTTTTTTGGTTTTGTTTTTTGTTTTTTTAAAGTTTTTATTTATTTGACAGCGAGAAACACAACAAGAGAGGGAACACAAGTAGGGGGAGTGAGAGAGGGAGAAGCAGGCTTCCCGCCAAGCAGGGAGCCCGATGTGGGACTCGATCCCGGATCTCTGGGATCATGACCTGAGCCGAAGGCAGTTGCCCAACCAACTGAGCCACCCAGGAGCCACCCTGCCTTGCCCTTTGTATTACATCTTCATTTCCTGCCACGGCACTGGTCTGGAATGTCTATATGCTTCTACTCTATCCAGGTAAGTCCCTTCTCCACAAAGCTGGCTCAAATCTCTTCTTCTCAGTCTCTGTGCTTTCAGCTGCATGCTTTGATTTACAAAATGTAAGGAAATGAAGATACATTCATGGCTTTCATTGGCCTTTTAAGTAGGTAAGCCTTTTGGTATCTCCTGCATTTTTTATCCTTATGGCTCCTTTTAGAATGCAAATTCCTTGAAGGCAGGGACTATATCTTATATAAGGAAATATACCTTGCATACTGTTAGTACTCAAAGTATATGCAAAGAATTTACAGTATGATAAACAGCTGTTTTCTATACCCAAGATGAAAATGATGAAGATGGCTCAAATAATGAGTGCTTGTCATATGCCAGGTACTAGCCTATTTTATATATAATAACCATCAACCAACTACCCCAAGGTTAGTAAGCATTATGCCCATTTCATAAAATGATGCACACAGAGAGATAATAAGTGTCACAGTCAGTAAGTGACCAAGGGGGTTTGAACTAAGGCAGTTTGGCTCCAAAATCCCATTCTTAAATTTACTATTCAGCATCTCAGAAAAAACTTGAGGAAACAGGAACATTTTACCCACGGCAGAAATCTAGCCCCTAGTATTAGTCTACAAACCAATATTTATATAAACTCTGAGTCTACAGTTTTGGGCCACTTCATCTCAACAGTATACAGTGTAGAAAATGGGCTAGAATAAGAGTCATGGGATCTGAATTCTAGTCCTCACTATGACCTCAAGTAATATGACTCAACCTTTCTAGAACACAATTTTATTTGAGAAAAAAAAAAAGGTTGATTTCCTTCTGGACCAAAAGGTCTGTTACTCTAGCTACCTCTTGCTTTTATTCATGAGAAAAAAGAACAAAAATAAACTATTCAGCATCTCAGAAAAAACTTGAGGAAACAGGAACATTTTACCCACGGCAGAAATCTAGCCCCTAGTATTAGTCTACAAACCAATATTTATATAAACTCTGAGCCTACAGTTTTGGGCCACTTCATCTCAACAGTATACAGTGTAGAAAATGGGCTAGAATAAGAGTCATGGGATCTGAATTCTAGTCCTCACTATGACCTCAAGTAATATGACTCAACCTTTCTAGAACACAATTTTATTTGAGAAAAAAAAAAGGTTGATTTCCTTCTGGACCAAAAGGTCTGTTACTCTAGCTACCTCTTGCTTTTATTCATGAGAAAAAAGAACAAAAATAAACTAAAAATTCATTATCCAGCTACCAAGCTGGCCTAATTCCCACAGTGAGCCCTCCTGGTCTAGACTTGTATCACTATACCACTGCCACAGGAGACACACGGGGCTCTCTACCTCTATGCTGCCTCTTGCCGGCTACTTTGAGAAAAGAAGACAAGGTCTTAGGCCTTAAAACAGACATTTACCTAATAAAAGGTTTGGAGAACTCAAGTTGCAGTGAACTAGTGAGAGGAGCAACACAGTCACATCAAGTCCTGACTTTAAGATCTCTAATGACCCTGCTAAGCAAGTGTTCATTCATTCAGCCAATTCAACTCCAGGTCACACTCAACCAGATGGCTTACACACTTCCACCTGCACATCTAACAGACATCTCTAACCCATTATGTCTGAAAGAGAACTACTGATCGCCCCTCCTCCCACCTCCAAAACCACTCCTTCCCTCTTCTTGCCTCCCCTATTGCAGTAAGTGGCCCTCTTCCTACCCACATGCTTTTGCCTACACTACACCAGCAAGTCCTGGTAACCCTACGCTCAAAGAATGAAGTTAAATGTCTCACCAGGCCTATAAATGTCCCATATAATCTGGCCTCAGTTTATCCCTACCTAGTTCTCTCTCCTCTTCCTCCCGCCTAGTCAGCTCCTCAAACAACCACTTTATTCTAAACCCCAGGGCTTTATTCTTGATGAAGTCTCTCCTTGAATGGAGCACATCTGAGGCACCAGGGTGGCTTAGCTGGTTAAGCGTCTGACTGAATTTTGGCTCAGATCATGATACCTCAGGATTCAGGGTCATGAGATTGAGCCCCATATTGGTCTCTTTGCTGGATGTGGAGACTGCCTGGGAGTCTCTCTTCCTCCACTCTCCTCCCAACCATCCCCCCACCCCCCACTCTAGCTCTCTCTGGAAGCATGGAAGGGAGGAAGGAAAGAAGGGAGGGAGGGAGGGAGGGAAGACCACATCATCTGAAAGACCTTCCTGACCACTCTTTTAAAGATAGCCACACAGACCACTCATTCACCTTCCATCATACTCAATCCTTATTGCCTCACTCTGCTTTATTTTCTTCAGAGTATTTACCATGAATCAAAATTATACTACAGGTTTCTTTTCTGCCCTCTTCCCCCAATTAAAATATAAGTCCTACAATGAGAACTTCATATCTTTCATTACTCTATTCCCAGTTTCAAATACTGTGTGCCTACAGGCACATATTAATTGAGTGAATGAATTTTCCCAGGTTGTTTTTTTTTTTTTTTTAATTTTATTTATTTATGAAAGAAAGAGAAACCACAGACACAAGAAGGGAGAAAGGTCAAAGGGAGAGGGAGAAGCAGACCCCCTGCTGAGCAGGGAGCCAGATGTGGGATTCAATCCCAGGACCCAGGGATCACGACCTGAGGCCAAGGCTGACGCCCAACCGACTGAGCCACCTAGGCGCCCAAATTTTCCTATTTTCTAATATCTGCCAAAACCTGCCCTAGGTGCTGGAGATAGCTTTAGCTGTTGACATCTCTCCTTCCCTTCACAGCTAAACCTTTGGTAGTGTTCCTAACTTCTCACATACATTGAGGACTGAACACCCTGCAGTCTGGGCTCTCTAGTGCACTGTTCTGAAAGTGCTCACTGAGTTCCACAACTTCCTCACTCCAATAGCTCCAGCCAATGAACATTTTGTACTTTGTCTTGACCTATCTGCAGCAATACTGACTGAATCCTCCTTCCCAGAAAATCATCTTCCTAAGTTTCAATGCCAGCATTCTCTCCCCAGGCTATTCCCACTCACATCTACTGCTCCTTAAATGTTAAGTGTTTCCAACAGCTCGGTGATCAGTCTCTCCTCACCTTCTCAATCCATATGTTCTAACCATCACTGACCAATCAACTACTATGGATTAAGTCCATAAACGATTCTGAATTCCAGACCCATGTGTTCAACTGCCTCTGGACATCTCTACCTAGATTTCCCATATGTACCTCAAACCCAACATGCTAAAAATGGAAATCATTTCTCTTTCTCCTGCTTCCTACCTTCTCCCTCAAAGCATGTTTCTCTGTCTTACATAGACATCTTGGTGAATGGCACTGCCTTAGAACTAATCAAGCCTAAACCCTGAATTTTCCTAGACTTTTCATTCTTCCACAATTCCTATGTCTAATTAATCACCAAGTATGTCTCTTATTTGCATGCACTACAGCAACTTTCTGATCTTATGCTAATTTAACTGTCCCCCTTCTCCCTGCAAATTTGTCCTTCCAAGCTATCCTTGTAGAGCACAAAAATCAAATTCCTGCCTTAAAATATCCTAAAAATTCACTCCCTATTACCTAATCTCTGGACAAAGTTCATCTCCTGGCATTAATCCCCCCCTACCTTTTCTGCTTCAGTAATGTTCAATTTCTTACAGTCTCTCCTCAAAGGAAAAACCCTTTCTGTTCAAGTTTCCCTCCATGGGCGCGTCTGGGTAGCTCAGTAGGTTAAAGCCTCTGCCTTCGGCTCAGGTCATGATCTCAGGGTCCTGGGATCGAGCCCCACATCGGGCTCTCTGTTCAGCAGGTAGCCTGCTTTCTCCTCTCTCTCTGCCTGCCTCTCTGCCTACTTATTATCTCTCTGTCAAATAAACAAATAAAATCTTAAAAAAAAAAAAAA
>PITA01035346.1:0-10627 GCA_004023965.1 Spilogale gracilis
CATCACACACGCACACACACATACACAGCACACACGCATACACACACGCACGCACGCGCACACACGCACGCACACACACACTATGATTGCCTTGATGCTCGTCAGTACTTTTATATTGTGAGCTCATAGAGAGCCCAGGCCTAGTTGGCCAGCAATTAGAAAGTAAACTCATTTTCTTCACCCAAATCTAGCCATTCCTCTATGCTCCCAGACTCAGACCATGCCCCTACCTTCCTCCTGGTTTCTCACTTACTCAGCCTCAAACTCCCTGTCCCAGTGATCACTATGTCCTGTGCATTCTAGATCTTTCTGCCTCTCCAGTCATCCTTTTTCCACTCCTGCTGGTCCAACTCTGGCTTCAGCCCTTGCCATGCCCTCCCCAGACAACAGGCCATCCACACCCAGAGTGACCCCTCCAAGAAATACTCTACGCTATAGTAGAAATACCATGCTAAAATACAAAGCTAAAAATGCTGTTTCATTGTTGTAAATTCGTTAATGTTTCCCCACTGACTTTGGTTACGCAGATATTCTTTAACGGAACTCACAAGGTCTTTTATAATTTGTTGTTCCTCTTTTATCTTCAGTCTAATTCACGCTCAGTCCCTGTATACTGTATGCTCTACCCAGTTCCCTTATGTACCTGCTCTTTCTTTCCTCAAGGCCCATGTTCAGCCATTTTTTTTAATATTTTATTTATTTGACAGAGAGAAACGCAGCCAGAGAGGGAACACAAGCAGGGGGAGTGAGAGAGGGAGAAGCAGGCTTCCCGCTGAGCAGGGAGTCCGATGTGGGGCTCGATCCCGTGTCTCCAGGATCATGACCTGAGCCGAAGGCAGTTGCTCAACCAACTAAGCCACCCAGGAGCCCCCCATATTCAGCCATTTTAAGCAAAGAGAAATTCTAGGGTACGATTTACGTTAAATATTTCAATCTCTTTTTTGCTCAGACATTTTAGTCTCTTTTTTACTCAGCTTAAGATTCAGATTTAATAAGGGGATAAAGGATGAGCCGCTGTGTCATATGCATCTACTTGGGGAGAGGATGGCAGAGCCGTTGCTTAACAATTTTGATGTATTGTTTGCAATGGGAAAGAAAGAAATCATAGTTCTGTAAAGAAAGAGGATACACGTGAGATGCCAAAGCTAATAAATGTCATGAACTCACAATTCTGAGTTCTCTTTAATAATATTTTAGAGATCACAGTTCTTGGCTCTTAGACTCAGGGTTGAGAGTTTGAATGGAGAGGGAAGACAAGGTCAATATGACACCGAGACTGATCTCTAAGAATGGTAGACTTATTTCTTCAATGGTACATATCGCTAATTCCCTGTGCAAAAGTCACTCAGAAGCTACACCACATAAGACATCAGTAGGAATTTAGGAGAACAATAAAAATTGACAAATTACCAAAAGATGGATTTTAGAATGGTTCTTGAATCATCAAAAATGATTTAGTAATTAAAGATTTTCTTTTCCTCTCTTCTAAGATTTAAAGGTAACCAGTAGGTATAAATAAAGTGTGAATAATTTAGAATCCAGAACAAGATGTGTGCAAGGAAAATAAGGACTGTGTCTTATACTTTTAAACATATCTTTGTATCTGATGCTATATGCAGTAGAGAGTGAAGTCAGAAGCATGTAACTTAGGTCAGAGAAATTAGGGTTTTACTACTTACTGATGAGGTGACCTTGAATAAATAATCTCTTTAAGCCTCAGTTTCTTATCTGTACATTAAATCTAGTATTACTTCACATAATTATTATTTGGCTTTGGCAGAATCCTGTATGTAAAGCAATGAGAAGATTTCCTGGTATATAATAAGTACTCAATAAATGACAACTAAATTCAGTAAACATTTGTTAATTTTGATAATGATTTTCTTAATGCAAAAGTTATTAAGCAATAAAATCTTTTTTCACAACATATTACAGAAACTGGCCTTTTGTTAGTATTTGAATAAGAAGAACTCACATCTTCCTGGTGTGATTTAATTGAAGTTCCTCCCTGAAGGCAGGAGCGTGAGTTAACTGGCATCTCCTCCCTCCCTTCCTCTCATTACACCCACCCATCCTTGGGAAATCAGCTTCCTGCCTACTTCCTGAAGCATCTCTCTTTCTCTCCCTCTCTCTTTTCAGATGGGAAATTAGACAGCTCAGCAATATTTAGAAGCTGCTTCAGAAAGGAGGCTTTTGCCAGACTCCACCATCCTTTTCTGTCTGACCTACTGTGGTCTCCAAATACAGGCTGGTTGATATTTGATCCATTGGAGAAAGTTACAATAAACAAATAGACCTGTGAAAATGGAAGGAAATTGAAACCAAAAGCAAGTAAAGTAAGGAGGCGATGGACAGAGATCAAAATTCTAGTTAAGTCCCACACTGTCTGACAGAACCCATCATTTGCTGACTTGGCAGGAGATTTAGCCAACATTCTAAGCCCCAATTTTCTTGAAACTCAGAAGGCTTCCAGATAAGCAACTATAGCACTATTTGCTAACTTGCTGCTCAGCATACCGCCAGTGCCATACTGCCCTTCACATATCCCGCTAACTTTTCAAGGGTTCCTTAAATCTTGATTTTTTATAGTATCATTACCATCATTATCCTCACCTTGAAATCTCACCCTGTCAGTCAAGATTCCCTATTAGGTCCTTGCCCTCAGCAACCCCCCTTCATCTTCCTCGGAGACTGACACCCTTGAAAGAAGTTAATAACTGAGAAAATAATAAGTCAGTGTCTAAGATGACCTACCTGCTTTTGCAGAACTAGAAGAGGACAAAGTGACACTAAGAGAAAAGTAGATTCTGTCCACAACAGTCAAATACAATACATAGAAGTCTTGGGACACAACTATTGAAGAAGGCAATGAAGAAGATCATCGATACTTTCAACATTAGCATTTTCTCTTGCTCTACTTAGAATTACTTTTTTCTCAAACCAGTCATCCTACTGCTTGACCAGTTCTTGACATATGATTTTTACTATCATCACCTTACCCAAGACTTGACCTCACAAATGCAGAATCTATACTATGTGATCTGAGGCAATCAGTCCCTCACTCTTACATGCCCTTCTAGTTACTGACTTATAACTATTCTTTGCTTGACAGCCTAGATTTCTGAAAGTTTTCTTCATACCCTCACCTCCTAAATATTCCCTGGGGTCCCCACAATTTTTAACAAATCAGTGGTTATTTTTCATCTACCTTTCATTATCTTCATGTAGCATTTGAATAAGAAGAACTCACATCTTCCTGGTGTGATTTAATTGAAGTTCCTCCCTGAAGGCAGGAGCGTGAGTTAACTGGCATCTTCTCCTCCCTCCCTTCCTCTCATCACACCCACCCATCCTTGGAAAATCAGCTTCCTGATTTAAAGATTCCATCTTTAGATTTGTATCCTCTCCTGACTTCTATGACCTATTCCTCACCTTTGTTCTCTAGTGGCTGGAGTATACTGTGCCTTGTGAACTCATCTTCATCTGCCCACTTACTAAATACCCACACTCTCCAGGATCTCCTTGCTGAACATCATCTCCCTGGAATATCCCACTTGCTGGCACTGTTTCAACTACGTATCTGTCCCAAATATGAATCTTTAAACCATCTTTCTCTTGAGCTCCAGATCAAGGTAACCAATAGTTTCCTGTACATCTCCACTTGGATGATGCCCAAGACCATCAGATTCCATAGATCCAAGAAAGAATTTGTGCTCATCATTCCCCAAACTCTTACTACTCTTGACTTTATCACACCACTGACCTGGAAATTATTCTATCTTCCCTTCATCTTCTCTGCCATAAAACTCATCATTTAGTCTTGTCAATTCTGCTTCCTTAAATATGTTTGGGATTGCCCTCTTCCTCCCCACCTGCTCAGCCACTAACTCTTCAAACCTAAAATGATTTTGTCCTTTTCCAATTAATTCTTCATGATTTTTCTAGAATGTAAATAAATCAAGTTCTCTACTGCTTAAAATATTTCCATGGCATTCCACTGTTTGGGGATATTTTTAACCTCCTACTCTGCATGGCATTTTAGGCTAGGAGGTTCATAATCTGGCCCTACCTTTCTCTCTCCACTCTAACCCCTCGCCAATCCCCTCTGACAACACAGACCCCCCTGCAATCAAATTAAACTTCTTGTAAGACATGATTCTCTTTTATGAATTTTTTAAAAAGCATTTTAATAATTTTACTTATTAAAATGATTTTAATTAATAAAATTAATTTTATTAAAAGCATTTTTAATAATTTTAAATGCATTTTTTAAAAAATCCTCTCTCAAGTTAATTTGCATTGCCCACCCTCACTTCTTCATCTTGCGAATTTCTTTTCCTTATTTTAAATCTTTTTTTTTTCCATAACCCAGCTACCCTATTCCCCCTCCCCCATCTCCTAGCAGCCCTCAGTTTGTTTCCCGAGATTAAGAGTCTCTTATGATCTGTCTTTCTTATTTTAAATCTTAATCCAAATGTTACATCTTCTAGGAAATCTCTCTAACTCCTTTGTCTACCCCCAGAGGAGGTTAGCAGTCTCTTCTCCTTATTTGTACTATGTGATTTATTCCCTTTATAATAGTATGTATGATGACCTTTGTCTCTCTCACTATACTGTGAGGTCCTTGTGAGATCAATTTAGAATTTTTTTCCCTTTATATTCCCAGCAATTAGCACAACACTTGGCACATAGAAAGTGTTAAATATGTATTGAATGAATGAGCAAATAAATGAAGAAATGACATAACAAAGACAAGTATGTGGCTATACTTCCCAAAGCAGGAAATACTGTGCCTGGCACTCAGGTTTCTACCTCATCTACAGTTAGCTAGTATAGCAGAATGCAGAGCTATTTACTTTTCCCCTAAAAATATAAACTCTCTCCAAAGCTCTGTTTGTGCAAAGGCTGCAATGAAAGAAGCACTTGTTTAAATAGAAAAGTCTCTGGCAATTAGCAAACATGGGACAAATCCAAGATCCACTAACTTTCCTGGGGCTTTTGTGTTTGCAGCTAGATGTATGGAATAATTTATACAGAATAAGATTACTTCTTTGCATAAAAGAAAACATGATGCCTCTTATCATCAAGGTTGTCATCTAGAAAATCAGAGTTTGGATTTATCTCAAAAAATAATCTTGGTGGGTCAAGAGCAAGGACAGGGATCCTTTGGATTTCCATTCACTCCTAAAAGAAAACATTCCCCCTGCTGCCCCCACCCAAAAGAACAGAAGACAAAAATCAAGGTTTGTAAGCAAGTTATCTTAACTGACAGGATGAAGGGGCAAAAGATACATGACATAAACTGCACAGGTTGACTTTGGGGTCTGTATGCCTGTGTCCATGGATGAAACTGCAGGTGTAAAGGTACACACACCTCGCTATTTCCCCCTTGTCTTTACCAGGTGAGAGAGAATGAACGGTGGGCATCCTGAAATGCTCATGTCCCTACCTCATTGAAATATACAAGGGCAAGGTATTTCTTTTACTGCCCTGAGCCACTTCTATCTATAAAGTCAAAAGTTAGATTAAGTCACTTTTTAGGACTATTCCAGTTTTAACTCTCTGTTATCCTTCTAAAACTTAATTATGTCAATATTCTACCTTTATGCTAAAAGTACAAAGGGGAAAAAACATAGGATAGTAATCATAGTAAAATTAAAATAAATCTTTGGAATGAGAAAATTTGAATTCAAATTCTATCTTTGCTATTTATTTGCCAAACAACCTTTGGATAATTGCTTAATTTCCCTTAGGTTCCAAACTTAAAGTAATATTAAACTTACCTACTTCAAAGGGGTTTTTGCGAAAATCAAGTTATAGCTCAAGAGCGATGTCTTATTCATCTCTGTGTCTATAGTGCCTGAGTGACTGGATGAGTCAATAAAAGAGGCCTTTATAATCAAACACATCTCTATTTCAGCAGAGATAAATAACAGCCTACAGATCAAGACAGAAATGTGCCTAAATGGCAATCATGCATCTCCCTGAGTGCTGCCTAGAAATCACTACCATTTCAGATAAATCTCTGTAGAGTGAATTCCCGGCACTGCCATCTGTGTGAATTTGCATTGGGGGATGTCAATGGGCTTCTTTGGGAGGCGAGCTCCTGGGTCAACCCTTGGAACTGAAAAGAATTCCTTAAGGAAAAGAATTCCTTTAGGAAGAATTTGAAAAAGACAAGGAACACCTGTAAGAAGTGGGTATGGGAAGCCAGGACAGTGAGGAAGGCATCGATCACCTCACCAGATGGGCAGAGCCCCTTGTTTGCTCTCATCTGCTTCCCTCTAAGAGCCAGCAATCTGTCAGGCATCAGCTTCATTTGTAGGTGAGGGTCATTAATTTGAATTAATAGCATTGCACGCTCTGGGCTTTGTTTTGCTTTGTGTCCCTCCTGTGGACACTACAGACTTTTTTCTCGTCTGGTTCTGTGAGTGGGGAGGTACTGTGCACAAGTGTCCAATTAGCCAGGAAAACAAAATCTGCCTGGATTCCCACTCCAGCCACAAGGCATCTTCCTCTAAAGCCCAAAGACTAAACACCACACAATCTGGTTGTTCTGTTTAATTCACTCCCCTGGGAATATCCTTTCTATCCTCTGACCTCCTGACTCTGTGCAATAATCCTTATTCCCTAGAGATATTATTATTTCCCACTCACCCCACTCCCTCCTTGACCAAGCTACTACAGAAATAATACCCCCTGTATGGGGACATAGTGAGGATCAAAGATAATTTATGCAAAAGTTATGGCTTAGTGTCTGGCCCAAGGAAGACATTCAATAAGTATGACTTCATTCTTCAAGAATATGCAGGTATGTCTCATTCTCCTTGTTCCATGGAAACATATAGAAGTTTGAGGGGTAAAGGTGGTCAAGAACAACGGCATCCACAGGACCTTCAGCAAGACAAGTACCTCAACAGTCCTGTAGGGCCAGACACAGACTTTGGAGGCTAAGAAAGGCTCTGAGCTTAGTCAGTAGAACCAACAAGTGTGTATGATCAGTTCTGCCCACTACAACATCTTTCTCCCTCCAGGGATGACCGTGGCACCTGCCTTTGCTTTTCCTGCCTGGTATTTATAAACAAGGCATCCTTTTCACTAGTTGATAGAGAAAGGCTCAGAGAGCTGGTCTACAAGCTGTTCTCAGGCACAGCAGCTCCCACAAGAGAACTCTTCTAATACCAAGCATGACTATATTCAAATAGAGGGCCACCATTGGGAGACAGGGGCTTTCAGACATCACTGAGGTTTGCAAGAAATTATACTGTCACCTTCAATAATTAATGAAGACAGTTTCAAACAGCCCATCTCTTCCCACTCTGGAGAAAGCTCACCTGCCTGGCCAGCTGTAATTGAACTTTGTGAAGACCTAGAGGTTGTTGCCAGACATGTTCTGCATATGAATCAACAAGAAGAATGGTTGTGCCCCTAAAGAAATAGCTAAAGCAAGGCTGGGCTCTTGGAGGATCCCTTATCAGAAATCCCAAGAACTTCAGCCATCTAAAAAGATAAGCACTTCCTAACACCTTGATGAAGAACAGAAAGATCTCAGGCATCTGCAGTAAAAGAGGTCACGATGCGGATCATAGAGCATCAATAATTCAAATGTGTCCTTATACTACCATCTCTCAATGCCAGTGCATCTGCTGCAGTATACGAAAGGGGTTGCCAACCTGTGAAAGCCCATTAAAATTTACTGACAAAGCTGAGTGCCTCCAGATTCCCTTCCCCATCTACTGTCTCCTCCTTTACCTCCCCTCACCACCAATCCCACCAAATTGCAAAAAGACCAAGAATAGGGGCTCTAGAGCCAACTGGAAGGAAATCACTTATAGCAGGTGGCACCACCTGTCCTCATCTAGTTCTAGCCAAAACAGTCCACTCTCCATCATTACAAACTGCAGAGAGTGTTTCACCAGTTCAGCATGAGCTCAGCCTCATCCAGGCAAGGAGAGGGGAAGAAGATGGGCTTTGGCCCCTGCCATGAACAAGTTAGAAAAGACAACAATTCAGTAGCATGGTTTGCCATCTCCCTTTTTTGCCCTTGGGAATTTAGTATTAAGTGATCCTCCTAGCAACTTATTTATCCTCCAAATGCCATCTGAATGCCTCTGTGCCTGCACTGCCCATTGCATCAATTTCTGGCTATGAGATTATAACCTGTTTAATGGTCTTTCATAGCAAAGGCTGAGTGAGCAATGCACTTGAAATATGCACCTCTATGCTGGACTATCCAATCCGCTTTCTTCCTCAAAAATAATCACTTTCCGTCTTCATTGCAATGTCTCTAAACTTCTAGCCCTGGTAAAAATTTCTGAAGCAGGATCTTCAACCCTCCCCACTCGCAAATTAATTTCCTTCTCTACAACATTTGTTCCATAGCTCACTGAATCAGTTTCTAAGTATGAAAGTACTTTCTATGTAATGAGCTTCTAATATTTTAGACTTTCCAGGACACCAATCAGACCACTTATCAGCACTAATTTGCCTCTTGCTCTAGATTCTATTTCTCACTAGTCCCTATGGAACCCTCTGCACTTCAACTAAAAAAGTTAATGCTTTCTGTGAAAGAAGAAAACTTGATGTAGCCATGCAACTAAATAACTAGAATTACAGGAACTATATTAAGATGGCCCTAAAATTACTTAGGTCTAAATGGTAGAATTCTCTATCTATTTATCATCTATCATCTATCTATCTATCCTGAAAGTTCAAACTTCATGCTTTTCCTCCAAATCCCAAGTGTATACATGCTCCCCTAGATTCATGCAAGAGACACATCAGGACTGTATCCTCCAGAAATCCTGTGCATATCTCATTCCCCAGAGAGAATCAATAATAGTATTAAGTTACTTCTGAAAGTACATATCTATCACATCTCTGAAGTTTGATCTTGGGGTCTGCAATGTAGACAAGTGTCTTTTAAAACTGGTAAGATCCTGAAAAGTCCTAATGGTGTTGTCTATCACTCAAATGACAAGAAAGAGTATCATGAGCTATATTTGGCATAGACTTGGCCCGTATTAGAATGTTATGCTCAGGTAGGGGATTCTAATTTTCCAAAAGGTACAGAAAAATTGAAGAAGGTCCAAGACAGAGCAGTGAAAATGACTAAAGGGGTTGAGAATGGAAACACAAGAAAAGGTTAAATGAATGTGGATGATTTATCAAAGGCAAAGAAAAAAGGTAGACCAAATATCTTAAAGTAAAGGAAACATTATTTTAAGGAAATCAGAGGGCATTTCTCTCTAATATGAGAATACTTTAACAAAGGGGGGCATCTGGGTGGCTCAGTCCTTAAGTGTCTGCCTTTGGCTCAGGTTGTAATCCCAGAATTCCAGGATAGAGCCCTGCATCGGGCTACCTGCTTGGTGGGAAGCCTGCTTCTCCCTCTCTCTCACTCCCCCTGCTCTTGTTCCTTCTCTAGATGTGTTTCTCTCTGTCAAACAAATAAATAAAATTCTTAAAAAAAAAAAAAAAAAAAAAGGTAGGGGCTCCTGGGTGGCTCAGTTGTCAATCATCTGCCTTCGACTCAGATGATTCCAGAGTCCCGGAATCAACCTTGCTCCACGGGAAGCCTGCTTCTCCCTCTCTCATTCCCACTATTTGTGTTCCCTTTCTAGCTGTGTTTCTCTCTGTCAAATAAATAAAATACTAAAAAAAAAAAAAAGTAGTCCTATATGGTGTTTGAGTATTAGGCATATCACTCTCTATATTTTGTTTATTAACTTTTGAAATAATTAGAATCAGATGAGATTATAAAAATAATTTTTCTTGAAAACTTAAGAAAAATTATCCATTCATACTGATTTATTTAATCCTCACAATGATTCCAAGGTAAAGGAATTAAGGCCCCCAGAGGCCCATTGTCCAAGCTATTAACTTGAATCCAGTATTTGGGATGGCAGACCCTGGGGTCTTTGACTTTCACCACTGAAGCTTAAGCCAGTTCTCATACCTCCAGTATTTGGGCCGGTTTTGTCTGGAAGAAGAGTACTAGACTACAAGTTAGGGTAGGGTGATTATAGTTTTTTTTATCTTGGTTACTGTGAGAAATCAGGTAAGAATTTCTCCCTGATCTATGAATCCCAATTATTTCCAGATTACTATATTTTCTTAGACCTAGTAAAACTACCAACCCAAGTTTGCCACTGGATAAATGGTGAGGCCATGAAATGAGAAAGAAAATATCTATAGTTGAGATGGTTTGTGGACAAAAGAGATAAGAGAGCTTTGGCTATCTTGAGTTGAGGGCCTTATGGAACATCTAGGTGAAACAGTCCATCCTGAAGTTGCTTATAGCAGTCAGAAACTTGGTTATAGCAGTAAGAAACTTGGACAAATGTCTACACTCAAGGACTAAATTTGAGTATTATTACATCTGTGTGTCATTTGACACCTAAGAGCAGAAGTGGCTTCTCAAGGCATATGGTTATTGTAAGAAAGCAGGAGCAAGAGTAGAACCCTGTGGAGTACCTCTTGAAAAAGGCAAAAGGGAAAATGTCAGAATAGAGAAGGAAAACATACAACAGGAATAGTTTATAAAAGAAAACATAATTCCCCAATGAGATAGAACAGTAATGAACATCTATATATCAACCAACATAGCATTGAAATACACACCAAA
>PITA01035347.1:0-10619 GCA_004023965.1 Spilogale gracilis
AAAAAAAAAAAAGAGGATCCTGTGACAATCAAGAAATAGAGAGGTCCCCTTGATAAGGTGAGGTTGTAGTGGCTTCTTTTCTTTCTTTGTTCCAGTCTCCCCATTCCTCACTCCTGCTCCCTGGGATCACTTCCCAAATTAACTACATGCAAGCCTTTGTCTGAAGCTCTGACTTTAGGAGAATGAAAACAAAGAAAGAAAAAGAAGAAAAAGCCTTAGCTTGGGGGTCATCAAAGAACCCTTCCTTACCCCAAATTGTGGGCTTCTCAAAAGTCAGTGCTCTAGGGGAGAAACAGGAAAAAAATTCACCCACAGAAGGCTTCCCAGTATCCACTTAGCTCTGGGTTGGGTGGAGTGGGAACACAGGGAGTAAAAGAAGTCTGCTAGCATACTTGACTTAAGAATATGCATAGGATTCTTCCCTCGTGCAGAGGGAAGACCCAAATCATACTCCCTATGTGACTAGAAAGACTCCAAGCCAAAATTTACTTAAAAGTAGTTCTGAGGGGTGTCTGGGTGACTCCGTTAGCTAGACATCTGCCTTCAGCTCAGGACATGATCTCAGAGACTGGGAGACTGAGCCCCTCATTGGGGCTCCCTGCTCAGCGGGGATCCTGCTTCTCCCTCTACTCGCCACCCTGCTCTCATGCTCTCTCCTACTCTCTCTCAAATAAATAAATAAAATCTCAGGGAAAAGAAGCTGAGTTGGAAGAGCCACTCGGGGACTGGCGGAAGCAAACACAACCCTCTCTGGAGTAACAGACTTTAATCACAATCTTAATGCCAAGGAACATAAGCTCAAAATAAAAAAAATCAATAAAGTCATGAAGAAACAAACCACAACATCATGAGTTAGCAGAAACAACACAGAGGATGGTGAAACGTACAAATGCTGCTGTTAAAGTCTGATGTCCACCGCCTCCCCACCGAGAAACCGAGGACGCTCAGGATGATGCAAATCACACCATGAGGTTTATTTCCAGCTAGCTGGGGTCCAAGCATCCGCCTGGTGCAGCGGGTTTCAGCAAGGACCCCGAATGCAAGGGTCTAGGGGTTTATATGCGTTTCAAACAGCAAGCATGAGTTACACGGTAATTTTCGTGGTTGGGTGAGATGACATTTTAACCCCTCCCCCCCCACACATTCCAGGAGCTGAAGCAAGAGGCACAAACGGTTTCTAGACTTAACTGCCCTCATTTGGTAAACACAGGCCTTGAAAGGCATGAATCTCCAGGGGGTCTTAGATATGTAGAGGCCCAAATCACCAGGGAGGCTCGTTATGGCGGCCCTGAGGCTAAGCAGGCCCTAACACCTGCAGAAAAATGGACTCGCAGCCAAAATAGAAGAAAAGTGATCGGTTTAAAGAAGTTTTAAAGAGATATTGAAATACGATGACAGAATAATAAAAATTAACTAGATATATTTCCATAGGAACCAGATAAAACTTCTAGAAATGAAATCCAGGAATTCAAATAAAAAACCTCAAAGGACAAGGTCAAAGGCAGAGTAGGGAAGTCGAAGAGAGAATCACTAAACTCAACTATAAAGCCT
The DNA here is from genome assembly GCA_004023965.1 of Spilogale gracilis. Lineage (NCBI taxonomy): Eukaryota > Metazoa > Chordata > Mammalia > Carnivora > Mephitidae > Spilogale > Spilogale gracilis. The sequence goes on from PITA01035347.1 coordinate 1,552, forward strand.
GAAAAATCACCAATAATTCAGTAATGAATGGTGAAAGTATGAAATACAAAAAAGAAGTTAAGGGGAATAGAAGAGACTCAACATTTATTCATGATAAAAAGCATGTCAGCACACGAAGAGTTAAAGGAACTTCCTCAGCTCAATGAAAGATATCCGCTAAAACCTACATCTGCTGTCATATTTGACGGTGAGACCCGGCATGTTCTTCTCTCTCAGTTCAAAAACAAGCAAGGATGTATACTTCTAGCTCTCATTTAAATGGATGTCCTAAACAGTGTAATAAGTCAAGAAAAAGACATAAAAAGCATATAGATTGGAAAGGAAGAAATAAAACTGCCTCTGTTAGCAAAGACCATAATTGTTTATACAGAAAACCACAAGTATCTACAAAAAGCTACTTTAATGAATGAGGTTAGTGAAGTTACAGTAGACAAAGCCTACACAGAAAAATAAATTGTATTTACAATGAAAAATCCCACTGGAAATTTAAAAAATAGTGCCATTACAATAGCATAAAAAGCACCAAATAATTGATATAAATTAACGAAACCCATGAAAACTTGGTATACTGAAAACAACAAAAGAAGAGAAACTAAAGAATACCTAAACAAATGTCTATGGATTGGAAAAATCAGTATTGTTAAGAAGCCAATCCTTCCCAACTTATATTTTATAAAATTTTTTCCGACTTACAGATTTAATGCAATGCCAATTAAAATCCTAACTTTTTTAAAAAAAATCCTAACTTTTAAAATAGAGATTAACAAGGTGATTTAAAACTATTTATAGAAATACAAAGGAACTTGACTACCTAAACAATATTGACAAAAATACGCCTACTTTCTTTTCAAGATTTACTATAAAGCTATAATACCCAAGACAGTGTAATAGTAACATAAGGATAGATACACATGTCAATGACACTGTTAAAGTAATTCTACAAAAAGGCCATTAGACTGAGGCAAACAAACAAACAAACAAAATCCAAATAAGGCAACCCCTTAAGCTATAGCAAATCAAACCATTCCCTTGCTTTGTTCCTCATCTGCTCTATCAAAGCCTCTCCCCACAGCTCCTGCTGGTGCACTGCCCCTAACCACTTTCCCTTCCAACAGCCTCTTACATGCGCTCCCAGAGAGGGAAAAACACTGTGTCCACCCTCTCCCATCATTTTAAAAAGATCGAAATGTAGTTTTATTCCTGATGGTCAAATTTCAGTGCCCATATTTCCTTCCTTCTATGAGTAAATGTATTTATATGATTTGTCCTAAATGCTTAAGATGTTGTTAAACCATAGCAGGTATAATTTTTAATTAATTATAATTTTCTTTAAAAAAAAAGAATCGATTTTCTGCTCAAATAAACTTTTTTTGTTACTCAAATAAAGTCTTCCAAAATTTAGTGTACTTCACCTTTTAACAAATCAGAATTGAGAATCCAGAGGAATACCTATGTATGTATGGTCAAGGACTTTTTGACAAATGGGCTCAGTCAATTCAATGGACAAATAATATTCTTCTCAGCAAATTGTGCTGGGACAACTGGACATTCATTTAAAAAAAAAAAAGAAGAAGAACTTCAACCCATAAATCACACCATACTAAAAAAATTACTTAAATTGGACCATAGACAGAAATAGAAAACCTGGGCGCCGGGGTGGCTCAGTTGGTTGAGCGACTGCCTTCGGCTCAGGTCATGATCCTGAAGACCCGAGATCGAGCCCCACATTGGGCTCCCTGCTCCGCGGGAAGCCTGCTTCTCCCTCTCTCACTCCCCCTGCTTGTGTTCCCTCTCTCGCTGTGTTTCTCTCTGTCAAATAAATAAATAAAATCTTAAAAATCTCTCTCTATATATAAAACCTAAAACTGGGGCGCCTGGGTGGCTCAGTGGGTTAAAGCCTCTGCCTTCGGCTCAGGTCATGATCTCAGGGTCCTGGGATCGAGGCCCGCATCGGGCTCTCTGCTCAGCGGGGAGCCTGCTTCCTCCTCTCTCTCTGCCTGCCTCTCTGCCTACTTGTGGTCTCTCTCTGTGTCAAATAAATAAATGGAATCTTAAAAAAGAAAAACTAAACTAAAACTTAAACCTTCTAAAAGAAAACATAGTAGAAAAAGTTTTGAGTCCGTGGTCAGGCAAAGCTTTCTTAGGTATTACACCAAAAACACAATCTATAAAGGAAAAAAATCAATAAACCATATTTTATTTTAAAAAGTAAAGGTTTTCTTCTTCAAAACACACTGTTAAGTAGATAAAAAGTCAAGCCACAGCCTCGAAGAAAGTATCTGCAACACACATATCTGATAAGAACTAGCATTCGGAGCGCATAAAGAATTCTCGGGAGTCACTAACAGGAACGGGACACCCTGAGTGCAGGGACATGAAGAAACTGACAATTACTCTCCCCCCAAAACAAGCATAAAACTGGACACATTTTCCAAAAAATAATCTTTAGAGGGTTCTGGAAATTAATCAAAGGCAAACAACAATCGAGAAGCATTTATTCAAGAAAAAATGCTAGAACTTTGAAAAGAATGGGATTTTGCCATCTTCCTTCCTAGGGCTGTACCCCTGCCACTCAGCTCACTCATTAACGGTGATAATGTTACCAGAGTGGGGGGAGTAATGAAAACCAGAAGTACATCCATGAAAGGAATTTGAAGTAGGTAAAACCTTAAGCCAGCAGCATTGTTATTAAAAGTAAGAAATGAGTGGGAAAAATCTGCAGCTTTGTTTGCCTGCCTGTGGTGGGGGATTCTTGAATATTAGAGATATGCCTGGAGGACTGAGAAGGTATAGACATTCACAAAGGAGTTCTATGAGAGCTCTAGTGAAAAGCAAAAGTAAAAGGCAGTCTTTTTTTTTTTTTTTAAGATCTTATTTATTTATTTGACAGAGAGAGATCACAAGTAGGCAGAGAGGCAGGCAGAGAGAGGAGGAAGCAGGCTCCTCTCCGAGCAGAGAGCCCGATGCGGGCCTCGATCCCAGGACCCTGAGATCATGACCTGAGCCGAAGGCAGAGGCTTTAACCCCCTGAGCCCCCCAGGCGCCCGAAAGGCAGTTTTGAGAACTGGGTGATCTGTGACTGAACTCCACAGTCCCTCCACAGATCAAGTGGCAAAGGGTGGGAGCTGACAGATTTAAGGAGTTTGAGCACATCCTCTGTCCAAATTCTTGATTGCTAAGCTATGCAGACGAAGGGCAATCTCTAGGAAGCCAGGATACACATGAAAATAAGAAAGGGGAGAAAAACACACTAAGCAGAGATGCCGGAAGAGGTACACCACAGGGGAGACAATCTGCAATTTAAGTCCAGGCAAATTACAAGCAAAAGCAAAAACAAAATAAACAAAAAACTCCATTGGGAAAAGTAAAATCATAACCCAGAGTCTCTGTAAATTATTATCAATAAAAATTTTTGAGATATACAAAGGAATAAAGAAGTATAATCCACACTCGGAAAAAAAAGTCAGGAGGAACACTTGATGTGGATGTTGGATTTATCAGACCACACTTCAAAGGCGTTATTATAAATGTGTTCAAAGAATTAAGGAAAAGATGATGAGAATAATCCAACAAACAGAAATTCCTAGTAGAAAAATAGAAACTTTAAACCTGAAAAAGCTAGAGTTGAGTTTCTAAAAAGAAAAATTCAATATAAAGGCTGAACCGCAGGTCTGAGTTATAGAAGCAACAATGGACTTAAAAAACAGATGGAAAGAGGGGCGCCTGGGTGGCTTAGCTGGTTGAGCGACTGCCTTCGGCTCAGGTCATGATCCCGGAGACCCAGGATCGAGTCCCACATCGGGCTCCCTGCTCGGCGGGAAGCCTGCTTCTCCCTCTCTCACTCCCCCTGCTTGTGTTCCCTCTCTTGCTGTGTTTCTCTCTGTCAAATAAATAAAAAATCTTAAAAAAAAATTAACAGAGGAATTAAGACAGTATACTAAAAATATTTGTTTCATACAAACGAAGGCAATGAAGGAGGAACAGAAGAACAAAAAAAGACACGAGACATAAGAAAATAACAGAATGGGGGTGCCTGGGTGGCTCAGCTGGTTTAGCCACTGCCTTCAACTCGGTCATGACCCTCGAGTCCCCGGATCGAGTCCCACATCGAGCTCCGAGCTCTGTGGGGAGTCTAGAGCCCTATGTGGGACTCGATCCCGGGTCTCCGGGTTCATGACCTGAGCTGAAGGCAGTCGCTTAATGACTGAGCCACCCGGGCGCCGAAAGGGCACATTTTTAATTCAAAGACATAATTAGATTGAGGGTAAGAAGGATGGGAAAAGACATACCATGTAAACAGTAACCATAAAAGAACGGGAATATTTATATCAGTAATAAACAAAGTTAGACTTTAATACGAGAAACATTATTACAGACAAGGAGATACTACACAATGATAAAGGAATCTCTACGTCAGGAAGATAAAGCAATCGTAAGTAAATAAATACGCACTTAATAACAGGGTCCCAGCATTTAGGAAGCAAAAACTGACAGAATTAAAAGGAGAAATAGACAATTCAATTATTATGGTAGTAGATACATTTCAGTATGCCTCTCACAATAACTGATAGAACACATAATCGCAAAATGTTAAGACTTGAACAACACTAACGAACAACTTGAGCTAACTACTATAGAAAACTCAAACCAATAACAGTGGAACGACACATTGTTTTCAACCAAGCATGTAACATTCTCTAGGAGAGACAATATACTAGGTCATAAAATAAGACTCAGTAAATTTTTAAAAATTGAGATCATACAAATCTGTTTTCCATATGCAACAGAATCAAATTAGAAATCAAAAAGAGAAGACAATTGTGAAATCTTAAGTATTTGGAAATAAACCAGGCATTTAATAACCCATGAGTCAAAAAAGAGAATAAAATGCAAATTAAAGAATAAATTGAATTCAAGCACAGCACACCAATACATACAGGGTATCATTAAAGCAATGCTTAGAAATTTATAGTTTAAATACTTATATTAGGAGAAAAATCAGACATTGATAATGTAAGTTTTTGCCTTAAAGTGTTTAAAAAAAAGCGAGTCAATCATCAGGTAAGAAGGAGGTATGAATGCCAAAAATAAAGGCAGAAATCTATAAAGTAGGAAAAAAATACAGAAAACTGAAACCAAAAGCTGGTTCTTTCAGATGATCAACAAAATTGCTAAGGCTGACGGAGAACAAAGGAGAGAGTACACAAACCACCAACATCAGCAGTAGAAGAGGGGCATCACAGCACACCATGGACAAAAAGCTTCAACTAACTTAATAGTGCAAACTCAGTGTTCCCGCCCGGCCCGAGATCGGGAATGAGGAAGGGACTCTCTCTACTGCATTTATTTGTTTGTTTGTTTGTTTGTTTCTTTATTCATTCATTCACTCATCTATTTAAAGTTTGATTTATTGAAGGAGCCTCCACACCCACTGGGGCTCAAACTCGGGACCCCAACATCAAGGCTATTCTGACTGAACCAGCCGGCGCCCCATTTCTTTCCTGCATTTCTATTCCAGCTGACCTGGAGGGTTCAGCCCCTACAACAGGACAAGAAAAAGAAAATAAAGGCATGCCGATCGGGGGCGCCTGGGTGACTCTGTCCACTGGGCGTCTGCCTTCAGCTCAGGTCAGGATCCCAGAGTCCCGGGATGGAGCCCCGCATCCTGAGGCCTGCTTCTCCCTCTCTCACTCCCCCTGCTTGAGTTTCCTCTCTAGCTGTGTTTCTCTCTGACAAATAAATAAATAAAATCTTAAAACAAAACAACCTTCCAACAAAGAAAAACCCGGACCTGATGCTCTCACTGGTTAATTCTATGAAATATTAAAAGAAGAACTAATACCAATCCTTCTCAGATTTCCCCCCAAAATTACAGAGCAGGAGACACTTCCTAACTCATTTAGGAGACCAGCATAACCCTGATACTAACACCACGCGAAGACACGACAGGAGCAGATAGCTGCAGACCAATATCCCCCAAGAATCTGGATGAAAAATCCTCAACAAAATATGAGCAAACAGAATTCAGCAGCATACTAAAAGGATTATACACAAGATCACGTGGGATTTATTCCTGGAATGCAAGGATGATAGAACATACAAAAATCATTCAGTGTGATACTCCACATCAACAGAATGAAGAGGAAAAAATCATCTCGATTGATGAAAAAAGTATTTGAGAAAATTCAACACCTTTCATGATAAAATCACTCAACAAGCTAGGAATCAAAGGAAACTATATTCACATAATAAAGACCATGTATGAAAAAGCCACAGTGAACATCATGGTCAAGGGTAAAAGACTGAAAACATTTCTGCTAAGATCAGAAACAAGGCAAGGGGGGGCCTGGGGGGCTCAGTCCTTTAGCATCTGCCTTCGGCTCAGGTCATGATCCCAGAGTCCTGGGCTCAAACCCCACGTTGGGCTCCCGGCTCAGCGGGGAGTCTGCTTCTCCCTCCCCTACTGCCCCTCCCCACCACTTGTGCTCTCTTAGTTGCACATGTCAATACATGTGCTCTCTCTCTCTTAAACAAGCAAATTAAAAAAAAAATCTTTTAAAAAAATACTGGAGGGGCGCCTGGGTGGCTCAGTCGTTAAGCATTTGCCTTCTGCTCGGGTCATGATCTCACAGTCATGGGCTCCCTGCTCGGCGGGAAGCCTGCTTCTCCCTCTCTCGCTCCCCCTGCTTGTGTTCTCTCTCTCACTATCTCTCTCTGTCAAATAAATAAAAACTTTTTTTTAAAGATTTTATTTATTTCACAGAGAGACCACAAATAGCAGAGAGAGGGGGAGAAGCAGGCTCCCCACTGAGCAGAGAGCCTGATGTGGGACTCCACCCCAGGACCCTGAGATCATGACCTGATCAAAAGCAGAGGCTTAACCCTCTGAGCCACCCAGGTACCCAAATAAAATCTATATTAAAAAAAAAGTACTGGAGTTCTAGCCAGAGCAATTAAATAAGAAAAGTAAATAAATGGGAAAAAAAAGTAAAGTAAATAAATGGCACCTAAATCAGAAAGGAAGAAGCACAACGCTCTTTGTCTACAGATTGTATAGATAATATAATCTTATATTTTGAAAATGCTAAAATTCCACAAAAAGAAACTTAAAACAAATGAATCCAGCAAAGTAGTACGATAGAGTCAGCAGACAAAATCAGTCCCATTTCTTTTCTTTTCTTTTTCTTTTTTTAAAGATTTTATTTATTTGACACAGAGAAACACAGCGAGAGAGGGATCACAAGCAGGGGGAGTGAGAGAGGGAGAAGCAGGCTTCCCGCCGAGCAGGGAGCCCGATGTGGGGCTCGATCCCGGGTCTCCGGGATCATGACCTGAGTCGAAGGCAGTCGCTTAACCAACTGAGCCACTCGGGTGCCCCCAGTTCCATTTCTATACACAAATAAAGCACAATCTGAAAATGAAATTTTAAAAACAATATATTTACAATAGCATCAAAAAACAAAGTATTAAGAATTAACTTAATTAAGGAGGTGAAAGACTTGTACAATGAGAACTACAAAACGTTGCTGAAAGAAACTAAAGGAGACAAGAACATGGAAACACATTGCACATTCATAAATTGGAGGAGTTAATATTAAAATGTCAAAAGTGATCTACAGAGTCAATGCAATCCTATCGAAATCCCAATTTTTTTTTTGGCAGAAATAAGAAAGCTCATCCTAAAATTCATATGGAATCCCTTTCTTTCTTTCTCTCTCTCTCTCTCTCTCTCTCTCTCTCTCTCTCTCTCTCTCTCTCTTTCTTTCCTTCTTTCAGAGAAACACAGCTAGAGAGGGAGCACAAGCAGGGGGAATGAGAGAGGGATAAGCAGGGAGCCCCATGTGCGGCTCGATCCCAGGAGTCCAGGATCATGACCTGAGCCAAAGGCAGATGCTTAACGACCGAGCCACCCAGGCACCCCTATGATGTGTATTTTTTTTAAAGATTTTATTTATTTGACAGAGAGAAACACAGCCAGAGAGGGAACACAAGCAGGGGGAGTGAGAGAGGGAGAAGCAGGCTTCCCGATGTGGGACTCGACCCTGGGTCTCCGGGGTCATGACCTGAGCCGAAGGCAGTCGCTTAACCAACTGAGCCACCCAGGCGCCCCTATGATGTGTATTTTATCACAATTTTAAAAAAGAGAAGGGGGCAGGGCACCTGGGGGGCTGAGTCAGTTAAGCATCCAACTCTTGATCTGGGGTCAGTCATGATCTCGGGTCATGATATAGAGTGGGGGGCTCCTTGCTCAGTGGGAAGCCTTTTAGAGACTCTTTCCCACGCCCTCTGCCCCTCCCCCACTTTCTCTAAAATAAGTCTTTAAACAACAACAAAAAAAAAACCGAAGAGGAAGAAGAAGAACCCGGGAATCCTGGGGACTACAGTGTCAGGCCCCGGGCCCATGGGTTCATCCAAGACCTTTGTGTAGGCGATCTAGAAGGATCACTCAGTGATGGTGAGGAGTAGAGGAGGAGCCTGGCTCCTGGAGAGAGGGGGGGACAGGCGGCAGGGAGAGAGGTCAGGCTGCAACACACGGAGAACCCCACGGCGCGGTGATAGCAGGCGGAGCGCAGACACCACCGGCTGTGACATTCTAGGAAGATCATCAGAAGTACAGGCGGCAAGCTGGCCGCAGCGGCCACCAATCAGGCGCTGTGAGCAGAAAGGGCAGCAGCAGGAATGGGGAAAGAGAAGGAGCAAGGACGGGGTGGACAGAGAGGGGCTGATCGGGAGAGAAGAAATAGCGGCGCGAAGAAGAAGAGGCCGAGCCCATCAGGTCTCCTCCGATGGTGTCACTGCTAACAGAAAAGGCGTCCTTAGGAATAGCAATACAACATCCCACACGCGCTCAAAAACCCTGCTATACTGACAAGAGTTCAAAAGAGAAGATGTGTGGGGCGCCTGGGTGGCTCAGTTGGTTGGGCAACTGCCTTCGGCTCAGGTCATGATCCTGGAGTCCCGGGATCGAGTCCCACATTGGGCTCCCTGCTCAGCGGGAAGCCTGCTTCTCCCTCTCTCACTCCCCCTGCTTGTGTTCCCTCTCTCGCTGTGTTTCTCTCTGTCAAAAA
>PITA01035348.1:0-10613 GCA_004023965.1 Spilogale gracilis
TGCCCCCTCCTCCCAGCAGCCCCCTCCTCTCCTTCGCTCCGGAATCACCTGTGGTTTTGCCACAGCTCAACTGCCCCAGGTTGCAATCCTCTGCCATTCCTGAAGAAACCCATTATTGCTGGTAAAGTAACAGGCAGTTTTAGTTCTAAGGCTAACGGGTAGCAGGTATCAAGGTAACAGGTATCAAGACCTCCTGAGGATTTCAGACAGACGGGAGGGGTGGTCAGTCCTTGTTTTTTGAGTTGGACCCAGGCTGTGGTGGCTCTGACTTTAAGACACAGTTTCAATGTCCCTTTCCTTTTCTTTCTGTTCCATGTACTATGTCATATCTGACTTGCTAGCACATGTGAACGTCTCTAATAAATGGGGCCATTGCCAGGCATAGACGTGCTCGTCGGATCCCACTTACTGTGCACTCAGAGACTCCTTCCAGGCCCATCCTGCTAGGGGGGAAAGCAGTGAGGCTAGCATGAAGACCCCTCATGGAGTATGGCTCAGATTTCAAATTCTGCCTTTTTTCTCTTGGTTTAGGCTGTACAATCAGTTAGTCCCAGGGAAGATAAGAAACACAGAGAAAAGAAGCTGCATAAGGAGTCAGAAATGAACCTCCCTGAATACACAGAGCCCAAGCAGAGGGACCCAGACCGGGATGCCAAGTACAGAGAGAGGCCTGGCGAGAGAGACGGCCACACCGCCAGGGAGCACCCTCACGGGGACAGAGACAGGGAAAAGCAAAGGGAAAGGAAGAAGGACTCCAGAGACCGGGACAAGGACAGGCATAAAGAGAAATCCCGAGAACGGGACACAGAGAAGTCTCACGGTAAAGGAAAAGACAGGGACAAGGACAGAGACCGCAGAGCTAGGAGGGAGGAGCCCAGGCAGACGGCCGCCCACCATAACCTGCTTGGCCGGCAGCCCCTGGACAGAGCGGAGCGCAGGATGCGAGCAGGTGCGTGTCCCCCCACGGAGTCCCTCGTGCGGCCTCGCTCGGCTGTTGGCTGCCACGCGTCTGTTTCTCCGGAAGAGGGCTTAGTGCTCGGGGCCATTGCCCTCTTTTGCAGTGCTCACTCTTCGTTGTGTTTTCTTTCATGGTTTTCATAAGCGTCTTAGCTTGGCCCCTGGGGTGTGTGTGTGTGTGTGTGTGTGTGTGTGTGTACTTTTCCCTGTTTTCTTTTTGACATTTTAAAAACTCATTTCAGTGAATGAAAGAAGTAACAATTTTCTCAATATTGGCTAGAGTCTTACTATTGAAACACCTTTTACATTACCTGATTAAAGCTCAGTCCACGTCGTAAATAAAAATAATGCTCTTTAATAAAAGTGCCTCAAAAGCGTCGGTTTTATTCTCAGTGAGATTTAAATGCTTTTGTCTAATCCCAGGCATTCTGAGGTAGATGTGTATGCTGCTCCCCATGTAAGTATCATCATTTTTGTATCGTACAAATACATGCTTTTCTAAGGCATGCTAACTGGCTAACATAGACAGAAAGGAATATAGTTGAAGACTACATAGCTGTTCTTAGACTCTTCAGGAGGGCGTGAGGCCCTGGTTGTGAACGGGACGGGAGCCAGGGCCCCTCGTTCACGTCCCTTATGGTCTGCTGTTGCCGCGGCTGAGGGCTCCTTCGCGGGGGATTGGGAGTTCATGGGGTCCCCACTCAGCATGGTCCACACCAACTATCTCACCCTCCATTGCCTCTCTTTAGGATGATTATTTTGATGTTTTGATCTTGTCTTTTCAGTGCATTCTTGGTTTGAATGATTGTGACATTCCTTCCACCTTCCATGCCTTCTGCCTTATGTGCCTCTTCCCCGTCTGGTCGGACCTCCCCTTCCGTGAAATGCGGCCTCGGTCTTTGCACTGCTTCTGCAGCTGCTCTCTCGCTCAGTGACTGCATCCTTTCTCAGGATTATAAGTACTAGTCATCCATTTTTCATTTCCAAGTTTTGGTTCCCAGCTAGGCTTCACCTCTGAATTCTGGGCTTATGTGTCCTCTTGTCCTTTGATGTCTGATAGATGTCGCGGACTTAGTGGGTCTTGAACTGGGCTCTGAAATCCTGCAAACTCTGCTTCCCCAAAGCCCCGCGGGCTTCAGTTGACGGCAGAGCACCCTTCCCTTCCTCGGGTCGGGAACTTGGGGGTCACGCAGGCCCCGGTCTCTCTCCTCCAGCGGACCAGAACCGGGTCCTTCACTCCCTGCTGGCCCGTCTCCCTGCTGTTTTGATCTCTTGCACCCCAGGCTCCTGGTGTAGCAGTCAGCCCCCCACGAGCACTTTTTGAATGAATGAACTTTGTTTCAGTGATCTTTATTTACTGTTTTCCTCATCTTTTAAAATATTGATTCTCTTAATTTTAAGCCTGATGACCCCCTCCCCCCCGCCCTTGTTTGTGCAGATTCAACAGTAAATCTCTAACGTCACTATCAGGGAGAATTCTCAATCTGTGGGTAGGGGTGCATGTTGGCAGGCGGACTGCGCGTTGTCTCCTTATCCCAGGGCCGCCTCCGCCGACTGTGCTCTCAGCAGTGGGCCCCGGAGGCTGTGCGGCTGGCGCAGTGCCGCCGTCCTCCCCGAGCCAGGCATTTCTTCCTTGGCCTCTGAGCACTTGGTGACGGGCCAGTGTTTCTTGGTGGACGGGGCTGTGCTTCCCTGAGCACCTCTGTCAGTGACCAGGCACTCAGCTGGTCTGCGTGTGGCGGCTGCTGCCCCTCTCGAGTCCCTAGGGTCCCCCTGATCTTTTCCAGGCTGCTTCAGCGGCAGGTGCCATTGGGATCTCTCTCTTTAGCCCATTTAAGTTTAGACTCTAGAACTTTTGGTGCTTGATATTGAAGGGTGTGTTTTAATTGAGGAGTGTGTTCATACGTGTTAACATACGGTACGTAATAATGCAGTATGCACAGTGAGGAGCGCAGCAAGATGTCAGAAGGGCATTCTGATGTGCTGATGTTTGGGGATGTTAAAAATATGTTCTATTTTTGTAGTAAGCAAAGTGAGGATGGAGGAGAAGGAGAGGAGAGATGAAGACCCTGAGAGAGGGGATGAGGAGAGAGAGAGACGATACAGAGAAAGAAAGGTACGTGGGCAAACCCGGAAAGGGCTGTTTGGAGTCTGTCCGCACAGTGTTGGTAGAAGCATTTTTGGAAAGTGTTGTCACGCGGGATTCAAGGTCTGAGGAAGTTCTCAGCCACTTTTCCTTACACCTGTGTGTTGTTCTCTTTCCAGGAGAAATACTTGGTGAGTTTGGAAAAGTTTAGAAAATTCAAGTGAATAGTAAGAAGAAAATAAAAACAAATTCTACCCCAAGACAATTATTAATAATATTTCAGTACATATCCTAACAGAGTAGGTTTACATGTGCATTTGTGTATATGTACATATATATGTATTTCTTTCCTGAAATTGGATTTTTACTCTTATAAACTTGGAACTGGATACACTTGGAGGACTTTTCTAAGTCATATTTCTCTATAATATTAGTGGCTGCACAAATGATATGGGCAAGTCATAGTTATCTTGACACATCTGCTTTGTTTTGGACACTTAGGTTGCTTCTGATTTTTTTTTAATTATAAAGACCTCCATGGGGTAAAGTTTTTGCATTTATTCATAATGATTCTCCTCTGATTAATTTCTGAAAATGAACTTGCTAGAAGAAAGTAAGTGTAGACTTACCCCATATGCTCTACAGAGAAGCTGTGATTATTTATATCCTCAGAATAGAACTGCCCATGACTGAAGCAGCAACTGGGCATGGCCACAGTTTTTAATCTTTGCTGAGTTGATTCAGAACAAAGGAGCACCTCTGAGTTTTTTATGAAAGGGTTTACTGCCCTGTTGTGAGTTATTCCTTGGGTATATTTCTTTTTTTTTTTTTTTTTTTAAAGATTTTATTTATTTGACAGAGAGAAACACAGCGAGAGAGGGAACACAAGCAGGGGGAGTGAGAGAGGGAGAAGCAGGCTTCCCGCCGAGCAGGAAGCCCAATGCGGGACTCGATCCCGGGTCTCCTGGATCATGACCTGAGCCGAAGGCAGTGGCCCAACCAACTGAGCCACCCAGGCTCCCCTCTTGGGTATATTTCTTACTTTCCTAATGGAGCAGTTTATCCTAAGATTATTTTAAAGATGAACTCCCTGATAGTTATTTCTGTTTCTGTTTCTGTTTCAAATTTTGTTTGCGGGATCTTGGTTTTTATAAGTAAGTTTAAAGTTATGAAGTAGTCAAATCTGTCTTTCATTGTTTTGGCTGTTGATGTAGCGCTCACAGAGCCTCTTTGCCACACCAGGATTACTGACGTAGTCACCCGTATTCTGTTCTGGGTCCTTACAATTTTTTTAGCACTTAAATCTTTCATTCCCGTGGAATTGATTTGGATGACAAGTGTGGGGTAGTCATCTAATGGAGCTTGGCAGCATGTTTTTCTTTTGGAAGGTTATCCTGGCGGAGATGAGCAGAGTTGGTGGGAGTCAGGAGAAGGAGCGGAGTCGGGAGGCTGCTGGCTGGCCGAGGAGGGGTGGTGGGAGTGGGGTGCATGGGGACTGAGCCAAGGAGGAGGTCAGGGCCTTGCGGCTGGAGAGCGAGCAGTGGCCCCCGTTGGCTGGGGGGAGAGGGGGCTCTGGGTGGGAGGAAAGGGCAGTTCCTTTTGGGGTTCGGTGGAGACTTACTGAGGATGGTGCTACCAGAACTGTGCCTCGAGCCCCGAATCTGCCAGGTCGGCACTGCTCTGCGAGGGCCGTGTCACCGCGCGCCGGACGTCACCAGTTACTGCGGAGCAGCCACAGGGGCTGGGGCAACGCACGATGCCTAAACAGTGGCGCCCGGTTTTAAGAATCTCCCTGTTGGGGAGCAGACGTGTGAACTGCCCAGGACGGGGGCTGGCAGGCGTGTGGCGCTGTGCCCCCAGAAGTGACACATGTCCTGGGAGGGACTCAGGTTGGTGGAGAGAAGGTGGCGAGAATGACAAGGACGGGGCCGTAGAGGAGGGGGCGTGCTGGCCGAGCCGAGGAGTTCGGACGTGTTTCTCTGTATCAGGGGGAAGAGCAGGGGAGGGCTGCCGCCGTCCTGTGGGTGGTGTGGCCGGCTGTGGGTCTTTCTTCCTGGAAGCTCATCTTTAGAGTCAGGACGGAGGAGCGAGGGCAACGCAGCTTCGCCGCCCTCCTCATCCCAGGTTTCGTGTGCTCACGCCCTTCCCGCCTGTCCCCTCACAGCTACAGTACGGCGACAGTAAAGACCATCCTCTTAAGTACTGGCTGTATAAAGAAGGGGAAAGGAGACACAGGAAGCAGAGAGAGCCAGACCGAGAAAGGAAGCATGGAGAAAAAAGCAGCACAAGGGAAAAAAGAGAGAAGTATTCCAAAGAGAAAAGTAATTCGTTCTCTGACAAGGAGGGGGAAGAAAGACACAAGGAAAAGCGGCACAAGGAAGGCTTCCATCTTGATGACGAGAGATGCCGAAGTAACGCGGATAAAAGAGAGAGGCTGTCAAGAGAAGATCTTAAGAAAAGGGAGTCCAAGGTACCATTTCTGATGCTTCCTAGCCTTTGTGGGCACCCTCAGACCAGCACTCTCAGAGAGTTTTATCTCCCTGTAGCCAGAGGGTGAGGCTTGTTACTGTGATTCAAGTCTGTGTAATGCGATCAATACAGAGAGATTGCTGGTCTAGTAGGAAATACAAAGTCAGATTTTCTGATTATTTTGTAAATGTACTTTTAACATAGACTCAGAAATCTACCGTGATATTGAAATTTTGAAGATGATATTAAGGGGAAAGTAAACGAATAATATAGCAGAATGTTCGAATCAGAATTAGTAGTATGAGCTTACAAAACAGACGGAACACAAAAATAAACCTGTTGGTTGCAGAGGGTCTAATTTTCCTCCCACATATATCGGTATAATAACTGCATTTGGTTAATAGTTTCCTGTACTAATCGTATCTTTTGTTCTCACGTACATACTTTCTTCTGTGCTGTTTTTTCCAGACTCTGAAGTGAAGCGATTGTGTTCTGTTTCTGGTGCCCTCGGTCAGGTGTGGGGAGCTCGGGGGGAGGCAGGCCTTCAGGGAGAGGCTGGCGCCCTCGACTGGCGCCCATCCACGAGAGTGTGTGCGTGTGTGAGGGGTGTCTGTAAAGGGTGTCCGGAAAGGTGTCCGCGGTCGCTGTCTGGCCCCGTGCACACCCCGGCCGGCTCTGCCAAGTGTGTAAGCCGCTTGTGCCCCCGCATGGCGGCAGTGCACCCCAGCCCGGCGCCGGGTCCCTGTGCCCGTGAGCAGGACATACGCTTACCTGACGGGAGCGCTTCCGGTGACCATAGAGACGTGTGTCGTAGCCCCTGGACTTCCCTGGGATCAGGCCTTGGACCCTTTGCCTCACTAACCTGGTCAAGGAGTCGAGGGAGGCAGGAGTTGAGAATGGGCCCTCACAGACAGGTGTTTGCTCCTCTTGTGTTTTATTTATTTTTCTTTAAAGATTTTATTTATTTATTTGACAGAGAGAGAGAGATCACAAGCAGGCAGAGAGGCAGGCAGAGAGAGGGGAGGAAGCAGGCTCCCCAGCCGAGCAGAGAGCCCGACGCGGGCCTCGGTCCCAGGACCCTGAGATCATGACCTGAGCCGAAGGCAGAGGCTTTAACCCAGTGAGCCACCCAGGCGCCCTCCTCTTGTGTTTTAAATCTCTTTCCCTACATCAAAATCTTTTTAGTGTATTTTCCCCGGTTTTTCATTATGAACATTTGTAAACATACAGTAAAGTTGACAGGTTTCCACCATGTAGATCCTACTACTAACATTTTAATAAACTTGCCTATTTTACCTTCCCCAGATCAGATTTAGTGACTAGAAACACCGTTTGGTTTCCCAGAGCAATGCCTTTCTGAGACTTGTCACAGAATTCACATTTGGCTTTTATTAAGGCTGAATATGAGAGGTGGCCCATGTTAATAGAGCCGCTGCCTTCAGCCACGCCCCTTCCACAAGGACTCACGGGAACTAGTGTTCCTCCAGAGACGCCTGTGAGTGATGACTGACTTTGGTTTTTTGGTAATTTGTTCCTGTTTATGGAGTGGCGCTCTGTGCCAGCCTTTGTTCTGTATGCTGGGCAGGGCTGTGACCAGACGGGAGGAGCCGATGCGCACATGGTGGTCTGGGAGAGATTACTGAGACTTTCCCTCGACTTTCAGACATTCAGAATAGGCTTTTCAACTTAGTTATTCTACTCACCCGTGACTGAGGTGACCATAAAGTACAGGGGCACTACTAATAACTGTGCTGGGACCACAGGGGCCGACCAGGACCCCCGGGGCCACAGGGGCCGACCAGGACCCCCCAGGATTGCGTTCTTTGTTCGCTGTCACTTTCTCTATGTAGTTTTTTTTTTTTTTTTTTAAGACTTTATTTATTTGGGAGAGCAAGAAAGAGAGCATGAGGAGGCCAGAGAGGGGCGGGAGGAGCAGGGAGCCCGCTGCGGGGCTGAGCCCCAGGACCCTGGGATCACGACCTGAGCCGAACCACTGAGCCCTCAGGCGCCGCTCTCTGTGGGATTTTTGACCCGTTATTTTAGTTTTCCACCTCCTCCAGTTACATTTCCTTTTCTCTTTTCTTTTCTTTCTTTCTTCTTTTTTTAAGTAGGCTTCACACCCAGTGTGGGGCTTGAATTCATAACCCTCAGGTTACGCGTCCAGTGCTCCAGGGACTGAGCCGGCCAGGGGTCCCCTCCTCCACTTTCCCGTCAGGCAGAGAGCGGGCATGATGAAGCCTGATAGCCACACAACGTGTCTTCTGAGGTAGCAGAGCAGTTGTTTCTGGAAGGGTCCCGCGGTTCTCCCCTCCGTTACCGCTGCTGGACACAGACCCTGCTCCTTCGGCTTCGTGGCACCGACTTCACGGCCCGGGGCATGCTTCCAGCCCAGCCCCTCCCTGCCGGCCGCTGGGCTTGGGAACAAGGCCCTGGACTGCTCACAATTTCTTCTTCTTCTCCTCCTCCTCCTCCTCCTCCTCCTTCTTCTTACCTAGATAGCCATTAAATCTTAATTTTTTCTACCTGGCATGACTGACTGCATTTTTTCCCCATTCCAGTCTATTTAATAGACTGATGCCAGATTACTCTTCCTGTTAAGCACATAATCATACTTTACTCCCATTAATTTTGGAAAGAATTTTAAATACAAAAAGAATAAAAAAAACCCCCAAATTTATCTATGATCCCAGACAAAGAGGTAATCCATTTTGTAATAAATATGTATGTACTTAAAATTCTTTTTCCTGTATGTAAACAAATGCAAAGTTGGATGAATCCTATTTTTTTCACTTTATTCTGGGAAATACTTTTTTTTTTTAAGATTTTATTTATTTGACAGAGAGAAACACAGCCAGAGAGGGAACACAAGCAGGGGGAGTGAGAGAGGGAGAAGCAGGCTTCCCGCCGAGCAGGGAGCCCGATGTGGGACTCGATCCCGGGTCTCCGGGATCATGACCTGAGCCGAAGGCAGTCGCTCAACCGACTGAGCCACCCAGGCGTCCTGATTCTGGGAAATACTTTTAATAATTGACTATTTAGTGGCCATCTGGTACTCTTATGTGATCATAACCTTGTTTTTTTAACAAGCAACATAATACAGAACATTCAGGTCATGAATTTTTTGAATTTCATAAATTATTTGGTGATGAACAGATTGAAAACCTTACTACATGTCTTTGATTGTTTTCTAGGAATAGTTTCCTAGAAGTATTTATAGATGTAAGAAAGTGTTTGAATATTTTTAACTGTTTTTAAGGCTTTGGTATGTGTTGTGTCCTGCGCTTCAGACTGTCTTCTCGGTGGGCGATGTGGTGCTGCCCCTGCTCTCCCCTCTTCATGGGTCAGCCTGGCCCTGGGAGGTGCCGTCCCTGGCCCCCTGGGGTCTCGCCCTGTCGCATCCCTGCCTCGTGCCCCTCCCTCCAGCCCGTCTCAGCATGCGCCTCTCTCTTTAAACCACTACCTGGATTTGTTGCCTTGCAATTTGATGGTTTTAAAACATTTTATTTTTACAAATTCACTTAATTCAAGAGAATTAAAGAAGTAGAATTTATAGATCAGTTGTTTAAATTTTCCTTTCTATAGGTGGATGGATCTATGAAATAGCCACATTAAGTTTTAAAGTTCATAATTTTAAGCAGTGTAAGGAACGGGTCAGATTTATTCGAAAGTAATGTGAAATTGATAAGCAAAAATGTCCTTTACTTACTAAGGTAATGTGTAATCATCTTTTAGTATACCTCCCCTCTCCTTCCTTACGTTAATTATGTGACTGAAGCTAGCTGGTAAGAACAGTGATTTCAGAAGATCTCTGTGGTGTAGACGCTCT
The DNA here is from genome assembly GCA_004023965.1 of Spilogale gracilis. NCBI lineage: Eukaryota > Metazoa > Chordata > Mammalia > Carnivora > Mephitidae > Spilogale > Spilogale gracilis. Next base: position 9,339 of record PITA01035348.1, read on the forward strand.
TGTTAGATCTGGGGTCCGTGCGTGTGCAGATTAACAGTCACAATGACTTCATCATGCTAACGAGCCTCGTGGAATCTTTTATTTCCTAGAACAGCGAGCACCGAAATCGGGGGGCCAGTTCAAGGCGAGATCCCACCGGCAGCCAGGAAGGAACATGCGCTCTCTGGTGACTGTCGCGTGCGCTGTGCTTCCCGTAGAATGCCTGAACATGTTTCTCTTTCGGGGCCAGTGGTCGGTAACTGCGCGTGAATTGTAGACACACCTCGTTTAGTCTCGATACAGCCCCCCTGAATTATATTACAAGCGCACTAGAGGAGGTTGGAACTTGTTATAAATTACTAGTCCTATTTTGCCTTTTTTTTTTTTTTAAGATTTTGTTTATTTGTCAGAGAGAGAGAGAGAGAGAGAGAGAGCACGAGTCGGGGAGCAGAGGCAGAGGGAGAAGCAGACTCCCCGCTGAGCAGGGAGCCCAAGGCGGGACTCTGTCCCAGGACCCTGGGGCCATGACCTGAGCTGAAGGCAGATGCTTAATGACCAAACCGCCCAGGTGCCCCGTTATTTTGCCTTTTTTCATATTTGCACCCGCGAACTTGGAGACGAGCACTCACTGTGGGGTGTGGGCGTATGCGAGGTGGCTCGTGGTCCCGCTCTTGCGGCCAGTGCCCCGACCGGGGTTCATAGGTCAGAGCACTGGTGACTGTCCAGCCCCGGCCCTGCGTGGGCAGCAGCCTGTGGGACGAGCATGTGTGGTCCGGGGCGGCGTGTTGGGTGACCCTGCACAGCTGTTTCCCTCTGGTCAGAGTCTAATCACAGCACCCGTTTTCCATGGGTTTTGTGAAGACTGCAGACCAGAGTTTGTGTGTAAATGCTCACTTCGTATGTGAGCTCTAGATTTTTTTTCAAAGTTCTTTTTTTTTTTTTTAAAGATTTTATTTATTTATTTGACAGAGAGAGACACGGCGAGAGAGGGAACACAAGCAGGGGGAGTGAGAGAGGGAGAAGCAGGCTTCCTGCCGAGCGGGGAGCCCTATGTGGGGCTTGATCCCGGCCTGAGCCGAAGGCAGAGGCTTAATGACTGAGCCACCCAGGCGCCCCATTTTTTAAAAAGTTTTTATTTAATTTTCGTGTAGTTACCACGCAGTGTGATATTAGTGTCAGGTGTGCAGCACAGGGATCCAGTCTATCCCGCACCTGGTGCTCAGCCCCGTCCCCTCTCCCCCGCCCCCCACCTCCCCCCAGTGACTGCAGGGTGCTCAGCCCCGTCCCCTCTCCCCC
>PITA01035349.1:0-10355 GCA_004023965.1 Spilogale gracilis
TCTGGCCCATGAGCATGGAATGGTTTTCCATCTTTTTATGTCTTCTTCAATTTCTTTCATGAGTGTTCTGTATTTCCTCGAGTAGAAGACTTTCACCTTTTTGCTGAGGTTTATTCAAAGGTATCTTGTGTTTTTTTGGTGCTAGAATGAATAGTGTTGATTTGCTAAATTCACTTTCTATATTTTGAGCGTTAGTGTATAAGAAAACAACTTATTTCTTTACATTGGTCTTGTATCCTGCCACATTAGTGAATTGCTGTGTATTGGGTTCTAGTAACTTGGGGATGGAGTCTTCTGGGTTTTCCACATAAAGTATCACACCATCTGTGAAGAGAGAGATTTTGACTTCTTCTTTACCAATTCAAATACCTTTTCTTTCTTTTTGTTGTCTGATTGTTGTGGCTAGGACTTCTAGTACTATGTTTAACAACAATGGTGAGAACTGGCATCCTTCTCTTGTTCCTTATCTCAATGGGAAGGTTGTCAGCTTTTCCCCATTAAGAATGGAATTTGGTGTGGGTTTTTCATAGAAAGATTTTATGAAGTGAGTCATTTTCCCTCTATCCATGTACTTTGAAGAGTTTTAATCAGGAATGTATGTTATACTTTGTCAAATGATTTTTCTGCATCAATTGAGAAGACAATATGCTTCTTCTATCTTCCCTTATTGATTTGTTCTATCACACTGATTGACTTGTGAATGTTGAGCCACACTTACATCCAAGGGATTAATCATACCTGGTCATGGTGGGTAATCCTTTTTTTTTTTTTTTTAAGATTTTATTTATTTGACAGAGAGAAACACAGCCAGAGAGGGAACACAAGCAGGGGGAGTGAGAGAGGGAGAAGCAGGCTTCCCGCCGAGCAGGGAACCTGATGTGGGACTTGATCTCCGGTCTCCGGGACCATGACCTGAGCCGAAGGCAGTTGCCTAACCAACTGAGCCACCCAGACACCCCAGTGGGTAATCTTTTTAATGTACTGTTGAATCCTATTAGCTAGGATTTTGTTGGGAATCTTGAAATCCATATAATAAGGGATATTGGTCTGAATTTTCCTTTTTTATGGGGTCTTTGCCTGGTGTGGGGACCAACCAAGGTAATACTGTCTTCATAGAATGATTCTGGAAGTATTCCTTCTGTTTTTGTCTTTTGAAACAGCTTCAGGAGAATAGCCATTATTTCTTCATTGAATGCTTGTCGATAATCCCTAGGGAATCTGTCAGATCCTGGGCTCTTGTTTTTGGAAGGTTTTTGATCACTGCTTCAATCTTGTAACTAGATATTAGTCTATTCAGATTGTCAATTTCTTCCTGTTTCAGTCTTGGAAGTTTATAGGTTTCCAGGAATGCATCCATATCTTCTAGGTTGTTTAACGTATTGGCATATAACTGTTGATAGTGACTTCTGATGATTGTTTCTATTTCCTTGGTGTTGGTCATAATCTCTACTCTTTAATTCATACTTATATTAATTTGCCTCTTCTCTTTTTTCCTTTTGATTAGTCTGGCTTGTGGTTTATTAATCGTTTTTTAATTCTTTCAAAGAACAAACTTTTGGTTTCATTGATGTGTTCTACTATATCTCCACTTTTTAACCAATTGATCTCTAATCTTAATTATTTGCTATCTTGTGTGTGGGTTTTGCTTAATATGTTGTGGATTCTCCAGTTATTTAAGGTATAAAGACAGTTGATGGACTCAGGATTTTTTCAATTTTTTTGAGTGAGGCTTGGGAGACTATGCATTTCTCCCTTAGGACTGCCTTTGCCATATCCCACATGTTTTGGACTGATGTGTCTTCTGTCTTCAGTCTCATTGGTTTCCATGAATGTTTAAGTTCTTCTTTGATTTCCTGGCTGATCCAAACATTCTTTTTTTAAAATATTTTATTTATTTATTTGACAGAGAGAAAGATCACAAATAGGCAGAGAGGCAGGCAGAGAAATAGGGGGAAGCAGGCTTCCAGTGAGCAGAGATCACAATGTGGACTTGATCCCAGGAGCTTGAGATCATGACCTGAGCAGAAGGCAGAGGCTTAATGCTCTGAGCCACCCAGGCACCCAGATCCAAACATTCTTGAGCAGGATGGTCTTTAGCTTTCAAGTGTTTGAATTCCTTTCAAATTTTCTCTTGTGGTTGAATTCCAGTTTCAAGGAGTTGTGGTCTGGGAATATACAAGGATTAAACTCAATCTTTTAGTATCTGTTGAGCCCTGATTTGTGACCCACCATGTGGTCTATTTTGGATAATGTTCCATGTGTGCTCAAGAAGAACAAGAATTCTGTTGTTTTAGGGTGGAATGTCCTATATGTATCTTTGAGGTTCATCTCTTCCAATATGTAATTTTTGTTTCTTTGTTGATTTTATCTTTAGATGACCTACAGGTTTTTATTACTTAGAGTGGTGTGTTAAGATTCCCTACAATTAATGTAGGGAATGTAACCTGTAGATGACCTACAGGTTTTTATTACTTAGAGTGGTGTGTTAAGATTCCCTACAATTAATGTATTCATATCAATGTGACTATTTATTTTGCTTAACATTTGGCTTATGTAGTTGGCTGCTCCCATGTCTGGGACATATTTACAGTTGTTAGATTTCTTGGTGGAAAGGTCCTTTAAGAATGATGTAGTGTCCTTCTGTATCTCTGACTATAGTCTTTAGCTTAAAATCTAGTTCACCTGATTTGAGAATCACTACCTCAGCTTTCTTTTGAGGGCCATTGGCGTGAAAGATTTTGCTCCATCACTTCACTTTCAGTCTGGATGTATTATTAGTTTAAAAATGTGTCTCTTCTAGACATTACATGGATGGTCCTGTCATTTTATCCAGTATGCAACCTTTTGCTCTTTTATGGGAGCATTTAGGCTGTTCAAGTTAAGAGTGATTATTGAAAGATACATTTGTATTGGCATCATGTTGCCTGTGAAGCCCTTGTTTCTATAGATTATTTCTGTAAATTTCTTTTTTTTTTAAGATTTTATTTATTTGACAGAGAAACACAGCCAGAGAGGGAACACAAGCAGGGGGAGTGAGAGAGGGAGAAGCAGGCTTCCCGCAGAGCAGGGAGCCCAATGTGGGACTCGATCCCGGGTCTCCCGGATCATGACCTGAGCTGAAGGCAGTTGCTTAACCAACTGAGCCACCCAGGCTCCCCTATTTCTGTAAATTTCTATTCTATGTCATTCTTGGGTTCTTACCTCTTTTATATAACCCCCATTAATATTTCTTGTGGTGTCATCTTGGTACCATCTAATCTTTTAAACGTTGCCAATCTTGGAATCCCTATATCTATCCATCCATTTTGAATGTCAGACTTGCTGGATAAAGTATTCTTGGCTGCATGTTCTTCTCATTTAGTGTCCTAAATATGTCTTGGCAGCTGTTTCTGGTTTTCCAGGTTTGTGTGGACAGGTATGATGTTATTCTGATGGTCTTTCCTCTCTCCACAAGGGATTTCTTCCCTCTAATTGTCCTTAACACATATTTTTTGCATTTATAATTTGTGAATTTCACAATTATGTGCCTGGAGGTTTTTCTAGCCTTGCTGACCTTGGGGGCGTCCTATTTTCCTCTAGGACATGAAAGCTTATCCGGTTCCCCAGATTAGGGAAATTCTCATCCAAATTTGTTCAAGTGTATCTTCTATTCTTCTATCTCTCTCTCCACTCCCTCAGGGATTCCAAAATTCTGATACTGGAACCTTTCATGACATTATTGGTTTCCCTCATTCTATTTTCAAGGCTTCTAAGCTGTTTGTCCCAAACCTTCTCCTTACTTCTTTTCTATTTGTCTGTCTTCTAGATCACTAATTAAATATTTTGCCTAATTTATCCTAGCTGTTAAAGTATTTAGATTAGATTGAATATCATTGATATTTTTTTTTTAACCTCTGCCAGATTATCTCTCATTTCTGCCATTAGAAATTCTGTTACCACTAATTGTCTTCTCCAAGTTAGCCATTGCCTGGATCATTGTTACCTTGAATTCCATTTTTGACATATTTTTATGCCCATATCCAATAGTTCCGTGGCACAGGTCATAGTCTCTGAATTTTTCCTCGGTTGGTTGGTCCTTCTCTGGGTCATTTGGTGAGAGGTGGTTAAGGGGATGTATAGCTGAATATATCAACCATGATCCAGGCAAAGTGGCCACTGGAAGATTTTGGAGCAATTGGAAGTCACAACCAAAAAGAAAGAAAAAAGAAAAGAGAGAGAGAGAGAGAGAGAGAGAGAGAGAGAGAGAGAGAGAGAGATAAAAGAAAAAAGTGGGAAAAAAATCCAAAATGGGCCCCCAAAGCAGTATTTATAAGGTTTAAAAACAAAAAACAAATAAACACAAAGACTGACAAAAGTAAAAGAAAGAAAAGAAGAAAAGAAAAACCCAGCTCAATTGAATCCCAAGAATAAGAGTTATATAATATAAAGACCCAAAGAAAGTACACAGAAATAGTGACAGAAAAATAGTCTGGGAGGGTGCTTATGAACCCTTGATGTGGGCAAGGAAGGTATTCTAGATGTGGGCAAGGAAGGTATTCTAATTCTTCTCAGGTGTATTTTGTTATCTTTGTTAAATGAATCAAGTTTCCAGAGACTTAAGGAAATTAAAACTTGCTTTTATATAGAATTAAATAGGGAAAAGTTTATATTTATATGCATATTGGAAAAAAAGGGAAATAAACAGTTATATGTTTGAAAAAGTTCAAGCTAAAAGTTATTATGGAATATGTTTTATTAAGCAACTAGTAATGATAAGTAGGTTAAAAAAAACAACAGGAATTGTGAGCATGAAAATAAAAAATAAAAAGAAAAGCTGTATCTATGATATATATAGGTTTGGGGGCAGTACTTGGAGCTTAAGACATTGTTTTTCCCTGATGTTGGTGTTTTACAATTTTATGGAGACCCTATGATGGTTGTCCTCTTGTTCTTTGGCTTGTCTTCTGGGGGAGGGACGGACCTGGAGCATTGTTTTTCAGTCAGTCATGATTGGGCTGAGTTGCCCCACCCCCTATCAAGGGGCTGTACTCTGTGGAAACTTTTTTTTTAGGCTTTTGTTCTCTGGAAGTTTTTGTTCTTTGGTGACTTTTGTGGATTTTTGGAGGGTCAGAACAAAGGAAACTATCAGCACCCAGACCTCTGCTTCAGAAGGAAGCCTCTGTCTCCTCCCATTTGGATAATCCAGAAAACACAGACTCCCCCTCTTCAAACTCTGCTGAATACCACAACCTCACACATGCAGGGTGCACCCACATCACCATCACAATGGTAGCCCAAGGCCCCCACTTGTCTCTGCACCCCCATGCCACTAATACCACCAATGGTTTTGGTACAGGCGAGCCTGATCCTGGTGGCTGCCATTACTGGGACTGCTGTCTTGACATCACAGCCATGATGGGTGCTCTCAGACCCAGCTGTGGTGTAGGTTGCAGAAGGCTGTGGTCCAATTGACCTCCATCAGTGTCCTGTGCTGGACTTTCTCTGGTGCTGCCGGGTATGTGCCGAGTCCCAGCAATGGTGCAAGCAGCAGAAAGCTGCTGGCCCAGGGACCATGGACTAAAGTTTCCCCTGGGCTCTTTGAGGTGCATATGGGCACTGGTTGTGTGACTGTCCTGGGATCATGGTCTTAGGAATCATGACCACCTGATTCCACCACCACGAGTCGCCCCTTAAGATCCTTTTTTTTTTTTTTCTTTTTTCTTTTTTTTTTTTTGAGTGCTTTTGATGATGGTCCCCAAGCACAGAACACTTTTATTAAAGGATATTACTTCCAAATAGGTCACTTCTGGTGGCTCTCTACACCTTTGGTTCATCCCCTGAAATCAGTCTGAGGATTCCCACTCTGCTTTACCTCTCCACTGATGATTTTCTGCCCCCACAGAGATCCAGAAGTGTATAGTCTTACATCTGAGGATGATTTCATGGGTGTTTGATACATTCTGGTACATATTTAGCTCACTTCAGGGGACCAGTTGAAACAGGGTCCCTACTTCTCAACCTTTTTGAACCACCTTCTGTTTTTATTTTAATGAGGTCCATTTTTTTCTACTTTTCCTTTTGTTGCCTATACTTTGGGTGTAATGTCCAAGAAATAGTTACTGAACTCAATGTAAAAAAGATTTTCCACAATGTTTCTTCAAACAATTTTCAAGTTTTAGCTCTTATTTTAGTTGTTTTACCCATTTTGGCTTATTTATATATTAGATAGGTAATGGTCTAGCTTTATACTTTTGCAGTGGATATTCACAGTTCTCAGTAGAATTTGTTTTCCTTTCCTCACTGAATATCATCAGCATCTTTATTGAAAATCATTTAATCATCCATGTGAAAGTTTGATTTTCACTTTTCTAGTCCATTCATTTAATCTCTTATTTTTGTAATTACATTTAAAAATCTTTATTTTATTTTTGTTTATTTATTTTTATATTTACTTGGGGTATAATTAATGTATGGTGTAATATTATTTTCAGAGGTACAAGGTAATAATTCAATAAATCTATTCACAACTCAGTGCTCATCAAAATAAGTTTGCTATTAATACTTTTTATCTGTTTCACCCATCATCTTATCTGTCTCTCCTCTGGCAACCATCAATGCATTCTCTATTTTAAAAAAAGTCTACTTGTTGGAATAAGAGAATGCACCGATGGTTGCCAGAGGAGAGACAGATAAGATGATAGGTGAGACAGATAAAAAGTATTAATAGCAAACTTATTTTGATGAGCACTGAGTTGTGTATAGATTTATTGAGGAGAGAGACAAAACAAGAGAGACCTTGGACACAGAAACAAACTGAGGGACTTGGAGGGAAGGGGATAGGGGGATGGGAGAGCCTGGTGGTGGGTATTGAGGGCACCTATTGCATGGAGCACTGGGTGTGGGGAATGGGCAATGAATCTTGGAACACTGAAAAAATTTAAGTAACAATAAAAATAAAAAAAAATCTTAAAACAATAAATAAAAATAAGAACTATAATATAAAAAATAAAAATAAATAAAACTAAAAAAAAGTCTACTTGTTGTATGAGAGGCTGCGGAGAAAGGGAAACCCTCTTACACTGTTGGTGGGAATGCAAGTTGGTGCAGACGCTTTGGAAAACAGTGTGGAGATTCCTTAAAAAAAATAAAAAATAGAGCTACCCTATGACCCTGCAATTGCACTACTGGGCGTTTACCCCAAAGGCACAGATGTAGTGAAAAGAAGGGCCATATGTGCCCCAATGTTCATTGCAGAAATGGCCACAATCACCAAACTGTGGAAAGAGCCAAGATGTCCTTTAACAGATGAATGGATAAAGAAGTGGTACATATATACAATGGAATATTACGCCTCCATCAGAAAGGTTAAATATCCAGCTTTTGTAGCAACTTGGACTGGATTGGAAGAGATTATGCTGAGTGAAATAAGCCATGCAGGGAAAGTCAAGTATCACATAATTTCATTTATTTGTGGTGCATAAGGGGTAATATAGAGGACAGTAAGAGGAGGAAAGGAAATGGGAAGTAGGGTAATTTGGGGAGGGAAATGTAACATGAGAGACTTTGGACTCAGAAACAAACTGAGGGTCTTGGAGGGGAGGTGGTGGGGGATGGAGACCCTGGTGGTGGGTGCTGAGGGCACTAATTGCATGGAGCACTGGGTGTGGGGCATAAACAATGAATCTTGGAACACTGAAGAAATAAAATAACAAAAAAATTCTGTACTTACAAAAATAAAAAGCAATTCATTCACAATTTAAGAAAAACATATATTAAACAAAAGACTGATGTCACATATTAATTTGTTAGAGATTCCTCTGAACACACCTTAACAGCTACTGAAAATCATTTGAAGTAAGACATGCTTTGGAAATACAATAAAAGATGATGGTTCTTTTGGGGAAAAAAAAGTCTACTTGTTGCTTGTCTTTTTTCTTTCATTTGTTCATCTTCTTTGTTTCTTAAATTCCACATACAAGTGAAATCATATGGTATTTGTCTTCCTCTGACTAACTTCTTTAACTTAGCCTCATATCCTCTAGCCTCACCTATGTTATTGTTAATAGTAAGAGCTCATTTTTTAGGTTATTGATGAGTAATATTTCATTGTGTGTATACACATGTGTGTATGTATATATATACACATATGTGTGCATATTTGTATATATGTATATATATAAACATATAAATTTATATAAACATCCTTATATCCATACATACACACACCATATCTTCATTCATTCTTCTGTGGGTGGACACTTGCGTAGTTGCCCTACCTTGGCTATTGTAAATAATTCTGCAATAAACATATAGATGAATATACCCTTTTGAGTTAGAGTTTTATTTCCTAGGATTAATCATGGAATTAGTGGATCATATAGTCATGTTATTTTTAATGTTTTGTGGAAACCCCATAATGGTTTTTATAGTGGCTGTAGTAATTTATATAACCACCCACAGTGAAAAAGGTACCTTTTTCTCTACATCCTTGCCGAAACTTGTTATTTATTATATTTTTTCAGGATGTCATTCTGACAAGTGTAAGGTAATATCTCATTGTAGCATTGGTTTGCATTTCCTGATGATTAATGATGTTGATAATTTTTTCATGTCTGTTGGCCATTTGTACATCCTCTGGAAAGTGACATATTCAGGTACTCTGCTAATTTTTTAATTAGATCATTGACTTTTTGATGTTGAGTTGTATATAGATAGATAGATAGATGATAGATAGATGATAGATAGATATATAGATAGATAGATAGATGATTTAGATTTAGATTTATTATTTTAAGGAGTGAGGGGAGTGGCAGAGAGAGAGGGAGAGGAGAATCTCAAGCAAACTTCCCACTGAGCATGGAGCCCAATGTGAGTCTTGATCCTGCAAACCTAAGATCATGACCTGAGCTGAAATCAGGTGTCGGATGATTAACTGACTGAGCCACCCAGCAAGTTGTCTTTTTGTCTTGTTGATGTTTTCTTTCCTTTTTTTTTTTGGTATATTTCCAGTAAACTTGGTAACCTGCTACAGGACTTGATCTGAGGACTCTGAGATGAGAACCTGAGCCAAAGGCAGATGTTTTAATGACTGAGCCATCTAGGCACCCAACTACAGCTTTATAGTAGCTGAAAATATGTGACTGTGATACCTCCAGGTTTAGTCTTCTCTCTCAAGGTGACCGTGGAAGTTTTTATTACTGTATCATTACACTTAATATTCAAATCAGGATATATGTTACTTCCCAGTTTGTTCATTTTCAAAAGTGTTTTGTACATGAAATTTCCTTTATTCTGTTAATGTTTCATTTCATATGTTGAATAATTCCTGCATTCCAGGATTAAATCCAACTAGGTCATAGCGTTTAATCCTTTTAACATCTTGATGCATTCTGTTTCCTAGTATGTTATGAGAAAACATATATATATGTTTATAAATATTATATTATATAATTAATATGGATATTTATGAGATACATTATATCCAGATCAGTACTTTCTGTAGTATTTTTCTTATTTTCTAGTATTTTTAAAGATTATTTATTTATTTATTTATTTGACACAGAGAGAGAGCACAAATAGGCAGAGAGGCAGGCAGAGAAAGAGGGGGAAGCAGGCATACTGCTGAGCAGAGAGTCTGATGTGGGGCTCCATCCCAGGACCTTGAGATCATGTCCTGAGCCAAAGGCAGAGGCTTAACCCTCTGAGCCACCCAGGCGCCCCAGGAAAAGGTCATTATTTCCTCTTAACTTGTGTGCAATAAGGTTTTCTTTCTGAATGTTGTGTTGGCTATTTCTGATCTTCTGTTTTCTCCTTCCATATGAACTTTACAATCACTGTATCAATACACACAAAACAGTTTTATAGGTTTTCTTTAAGATAGCATTTAATCTAAAGATCAAAGTAGGAAGAAACAATGTCTCAACTATATTGTCTTCCTATACATGAACATGGACTACCTCTCCATTTATTTCTACTTTGATTGCATTCATCAGAGTTTTGTAGCTTTCTGCATATAGTTCTTATACATATTTTGTTGCATTTTTATTTATTTATTTATTTTTTATGGTTACTAATTTTTTTTCCAGTGTTCCAAGATTCATTCCCCATTCCCCACACCCAGTGCTTAAAATTATTCCCTTTCTCTTTTTTGGCAGGGGAATGCCACTAATATAAAAGGTATTTTGTTTTCAATTTTAAATTACATGTTTTCATTGCTGGTGTATAGCATAGTGATTTGTTTTTATATATTAACCTTATATATTGTAATATTATTAAATCACACATTATTTTCAGGAGTGTGTTTTTGTGAATTCTTTGGATTTTCTACCGAATAATTATATTATGCATAAATAAAATCATTTTTACTTTTCTCCTTC